>OVBA01008127.1:0-13114 GCA_900406435.1 Lepidium aucheri
TCAAAATAATGTGTGTAGCCAAACATACTCTCTTCTCAGCCTAATCCAACCGTTGAAAACTGGTCAAAGTCACATGTGGGCATAGGGATGAGAAGATAACCGTTATGTGCAGTCACTTTCACCATTTGGATGTGTGAAAGCCGAATCTTTCCTCTTATAGAAGAGTCATGTGATTCTTTAGTGTGCATATATTATTTTATTTATTTATTTGTATGTAAACCCTAGAGCTGATCACGTGTATATATAGGTAATCTTGATACTCTTTATAAATCAAGAGAAAATAAAATCTCTCTCTTCATAATCTCTCTCTCGAAACTCTCTCAAACTCTCTCAAACTCTCTTTAATCTCTTTAACCCGCAAAATCTCTTTCTTTTCTTTGAAATTTTTCAGCTAAACCAAGGCGCACTCAGAGTTGCTCTATTTCTTTGCCTTTCCCAATCATCCTGTTGAGTCTGGACGTTTGTAGCAAACTTGTCACTAAAAATGCAAAATACTTTGAGCATGGATATAGTAAATCCAACTGGAACTTAGTGTAGGCGTTAAGAAAAGACTAGCCTTTAGATTTTTAAGTATATTTAAGGTAGTTCATTGTTTCTATAAAAATTCTTTAGATTTCTATACTGTAAACTTTTATGAACTAAATGATTACACATATCTTGCACAAATTTTTTTTCGCGTATATATATATATATATTATGTGTAAAATAATTTACAAATGTAATACATATATATAGAAAAGAAAAAATGTAATATTTATATTTGTCTTTTTTCTTACATTTTTATTTTTATTTGAAAATTATATTAATATTATGTGTATTTAATTTAGATGATGACTGGTGTTGTGTATTACTGATCTGCATTAATCTAGATAATCATTTATATGTATAATATTTTTTATATTATTATTTTTTTAATTTATGTATTTATTAATATATATATATATATATAATCTGTTTTTAACATTATTGTTTTTGCATTACAGAAGTATCATAATGGAAAATCGTTTGTTTTGCCAAAAGCTACTCAAAGAGAACGTTCTTTATTCTATTTGTTCTATCCATTTTTGTTCGCAAGTCTTTTTTTATTTTAATATGTTGTCAAAATGAAAAAAATCTATTTATGGCTGGACAAGATTGTTATTGAACCTTACAATCTATTTCAGAACTAGTAAAACAAAAAACAAAACATCATTTCGGGATTCAACCCACGCTATAGTATGAGATCTGATTTTTTTCAACATGTATTCATTTGGTTCTTAAATATGTGTTGATATTTTGAATATTGTATTCAAAATGATGTTTTAGTGGTCCAAAACTCGAACCAAAATCAACTCGAATTAGATGAATCTAATATGTACCAAACCCAACAAAACACTTTATAAGTCCTAAACCTATATATTTTTAAAAAACTGAACTCAAACCCAATATGGAATCAATCAAGAACCAAATTTTAGAGTTTTTATTAAATCTTTTAAAATTTTAAATTTTTATATAAAAATACCTAGACCCAAACTCGATCTATATTGAACCAAACTGTATTCGAAAAATAAAATATCTAAATATCTCTTAAACCAAAATACCAAATTAGATTAACCAAACCCAACAAAATACCAGAATTCAATCCATACGTGAACCTAACCGAAATGTTTTTTTAAATAAAATTTTAGTTTTTTATAATTTTTCTATTAAATTTGATTTTTTATATAAAAGTTTGTAACAAACCGACATTATCCTATTTTTAAGGGGATGTTATGAACTTAAGTTAATTTTATTTTATGATTTATAATACGCCCTAAATGAAAGTGTCTCCCACTTTAATATATAAGATACATATACATATATATCAATTATTTATATAAAATTGGAATTTTTTCTGTAATGTTATTGTTTTAAAGATCAATGGGTATATAGAAGGCATACATTTATTAAAGAACTACGTTTCATCCCAGAAGACACTTTTATTCTAACCGTATTATAAACTTAAATACTGTGTTATATAGTCTATTTTGGAGTAGGTTGTATTGTTACTAGAAAATATTATCACATGATATTTGTCACACAATTATATTATGATAAGATTCTATAACTAATTAATTAATTATTATTATCTAGATTAAATACTATTAATTAATTAATTATATTCTGATTATTATTATTACATCTCGCCTACTTTGAGATTATCTCGCATACTTTGAGATTATCTTTAAAATTATTTTAATATAATTTTAATCTCTTGAATAATTATATTCTTAGTCCTAATTGATATCTATTAAAAATAATCCTCCAAATCCTAATAGAAAAACTAATAAACAATATCTATTTAAAACCCACCCTAGGATAATTATCACAATTCTCAAACGATTCAAAAAAATTTCAATTAAATCTCTTGATTTGTTTTTAATGGTCGATTTGTTTAAACTCATTAATTTGTCTTTTTGTTTAGATAAGATTATTTTTTTAAACTAATTATTTCTTTTGATTTGATTTCAATAACAACATACAATTAAAAAGGAAAACTTAACTATTTAAGATTTGATTTTTGTTTGATTGAAAAAAGAATCTCTAACCAATTAAGATTTGAATTTTATTTATTAAAAATAAAATTTTAACCAATTAATATTTGATTTTTTTGGTATAGAATGACTAATTGAAATTCGATTTTGTGGGTTTGAAAAAGAAATCTTTAACCAACTAAGATTTGATTTTCGTTGGTTTTAGATTAAAAATATTTTGTCAAGATTTTGATAAGAACCTTAATATGTTTTTTTTAACAAATAAGTTCTTTTGAATTTTGATAAGAATCTTAATTTAAATATTATTGGTCAACGGAATAAAAAACAACAAAGAATATAGTATTGGGAAATTCTTAATCCAATCTCTATATATAATAAAATTGTAGCGTTAACAGATTCATATAATTTATAATAATTAAAAAAGTTATCTTTTGATATTATTTGATGAAATTCTTTAACTAATTCTTATCAATATCTTTATCTACATAATATTATTAATTTGTTTTAATTTTAAGATAAAAACATTTTTAACTTATATCTCTATTATAATAAAACCATAACATTAAGATTTTCCGTATCTTTATAATAAAATAATAGAGATTTTAAAATTTTAGATTTGTTTTGATTGGTCGATTTATTTTAACTAATTAATTTGTGTGAGTAACATTTTTTTAAATAATTTGTCAGATGATTTGNATTTGTTTAAATAATTTGTCAGATGATTTGGTCTTATCTTTATCTCTTTGTTACAATAATCTTTTTTGTTTCGTTAATAGAGATTTTGTTTATGATTTGGTCACTTTTTGAACTTGAACTTAACTGGTTGTATTTTTGAACTTTAATTTGATTTCGTTAGTTATACTTATTTTAACAAATAAGTTAGTTAAGATTATCATAAGATTCTTACTTAAACAGATTTTGTTTGATAAATTAGGATAATAACACTAATTCAATAATTAACCAAATACCTTAGATTTATTTCAATAATTAGATTTAAAGTCTCTAAATTTGTTTTGATTGGTTAATTTGTTTAAACTAATTAATTTATCTTTTTTTAGATAAAATTATTTTTAAAAACAAATTATTTATTTTTAATGGATTTCAATAAAAACATACACTTAAAAAGGAAACATTAACCAATTAAGATCTGTTTTTTGTTAATTTTAAAAAGAATTTCTTACCAATTAAGATTTGAATTTTGTTTGTTAAAAAGGGAAACCTTAACCAATTAAGATTTTATTTTTGTTGGTTTAAAATAGAATCTCTAACCAATTAAAATTTGATTTTCGTTTGGTTTTTTAAAAATCTTTAACCAATTAAGATTTGAATTTTGTTGGTTTAAAAATAAATATTTTGTTGAATTTTAATAAGAATCTTAAGATGCGTTTGTTGTTTTAACAAATAATTTTGTTTGTATTTTCATAAGAACCTTAATCTAAATATTATTGTTCAACATAATAGAAAACAACAGAAAAAGTATTTTATCCTAATCCAAATCCAAATACCTTACATTTAGGGGAAATCAGTAGAACAAAGTATTAATTGAAGTCTATATAATGAACATCTCATGACAAATTTAACAACACCAAAGATTTTTGTACTATTTTTTCTCTCGATTTTTGTTTTTCTTCATCGTGTATTTCTCTAAAATTTTTTTTTGAAATCCAACAAATAAATCATGAGGATTAAAGTTAAATTTCTAAAACTCTAAAAAATATATACTAAAATACATGTTCAGACGATTGATATGGTTCTTTGTGATTTTAAAATACATCATTAATAATTTATCTATGTGAATACCTTTATAATAATTAAAATATTTTCTAATTAATTGATATATATATATATATATATTGTGGTGATAAAATTCACTATAATGTGAAAAATAATGAATAGATTTCTAAATTTAAAAAACTTCTTGAATAATGAAGTACTAAAATCATTACAAACCTAAAAGTTTCTCCTACAACTCGAGCTTACCGTACTTCTACTCTTAACTTCAAGGTCTCTTTCGTGTACACAACCACAATTTAGCCAACAGATCCTTTACCAGATTCTGTGTTCGGATTAAAATTGGTTGATTACTCAGAATTATTTGAAAGACGACTTAAAGATATTTACCTTATACGTAAGTAATAATTTTTTTTAAAAAAAAATTATTTTCGATTGTAAGTATTAATTATTAGAAAATAATAATATTTGTTATATATAAAAGACATTATATATCTTATAAATTTTATATACAATTGAAATTTTAGTAGATATATTTATTAGAATATGTATATATTTTTTATTATAAGTAGTAATTATTAAAAAAATAAGTGTATTTGTTATAGATAAGACATAAAAACAGAAAAAATTATAATCTCAATATAAATATGCAGAAAATAAATCAAATTTTCACAAAAACATAACTTATATATAGACGATATGAATACATATATTTTTTTAATTATAAGATAAAAAACAAAAAAACTAATGCTATCAACATTTATAAAACCTAAATAACTAATGATATCAACTTTCAAGTTTTCACAACTAAAAATTATATTAGTTATATTAAATATCGGTTTTGTTAATCTACAAATACATATAAATAAGATAATTATACATACATTTATATTTTATATACTTGCTGAATTGATTATAATATTAATAAATAAAAATATGTGTCAGATCGATACTATAAAACAAAAATANNNAAAACAAAAATATACATGGATCTACAAACTTAAATGAATACGAGTTTCAAACCCTATGTATATATATATTAGTATATAATTGATAAATTATTTATGATATTAATAAATAAAAATATGTGTTCTATCGATAATGTATAACACAACAAAATTAAAAATAGATCTTAAAACCTAAATAAATACGGGTTCAAAACCCTAAACAAATACGAGTCTAAAAGTTAAGTTATAAACGAGTTTAATAACATAAATGAACATGAGTTAAAACGTAAATGACATGAGTCAAAAGAATTATATGCAAATTGTAATGCATCGTAGCTTAAATAAATAGAGATAAAAAAATATTTCGTGTACAACACTCGTGATCACTATAAAATTATTTTTAATATATCATATATATAATTAATTAATAAATTTGCACATCAAATCAAATCATAAAATAAATAAAACAAACAAATATTACATAACTCGTGCATAGCACGGGACATCTTCTAGTTTTATATAAACACTCAAATTAATAAAATTTCATTAGAGAAAACTTAAAAAAAACAAAAACTAATAAAACTATATCGGATACAAATTCAATTTCGACTCAAATTTGTATTTAGTTTTTGGGTATATAGATTTAGGACCCATTTATGGTATTTTGTCAGGTTTTATTTCTCTAATTTGGTTTTTTGGTTATTGATTTAAGATTTATTCGAATATTTTGTTCTTCGAATATGGTTTGGTTCGATATAGATTGAGTTCGAATTTGGGTAATTTTATATAAAATTCAAAATTATAAAATAAAAAATTAATAAAAGACTCTAAAAAACTAAAATTTAGTTTTTTTTATTTGATTTGGTTTTGGATTCGGGTTTGGTTTTTTTTGGGTGCATAGATTTATATAATCCATTTGAGTATTTCATCATATTCGGTTCCTCTAGTTTGGATCAATTATGGTTCGTGTTTCAGATCTCTAAACAACATCTCAAAAAGAAAATTCTGAATATCAATAGGGGTTTAACAATCTAAATGAACATAATTTATAAAATAATCAAAACAATCAAATCTCGCGTTATAACGTGTGTATAATCCTAGTCCAAATTTAAAGCTTAAATTAGGATTATACCCACTTTATAATGCAAAATTTAATTGTTTTGATTATATTAATTTCAACATGTTCATTTATCATACGATTGATTAATTTTTTTTCTTCCAAAAATGACCTCTATGTAAAGCTTATATTATATTGAAGATTACATGGTTTATGTCTATATGGATAAATGAAACCCCAAGTAAAATTTCTGTGAATTAGTTCGTAGATTTCAGTCATTTACATTTGGACCGATTTATTTTATTGAGGTATAGAGAACATTCTATCTTTAATATGAACATGTTGAAACTAAGATTTGCTTATCAATAGAATCTATAAGCACAAAGAAAGACTAATCTTTGTTTGAAACCTTTGATAGATCATTCAACAATATTAAATAATTACTCACTTCATAACTTTACGAAAATCAACAACAATTGATCTTGTCTTATTTTATTGTCAACGATAATATCAATATGGTCACAAAGATCGATTTTTACAAAAGCTGACTAGACTACATAAATCTCGTAAACAGTGGAACTCATAATTCATTGGAATCCATTAAAATCTCATAGGAAGCCCATTTCTTTGAAGTTTAAAATCCACATAATTCATTGGAATCCATTAAAATTCAGTATCTACAAAAAATTCAGTTGAATAACAACACCACCTAACTCCACACAAGAAAGAAAGAAAAAAAAAAGCCTATGTTATGATGATCAATACTTGTGGGTGAACTCAGGGAAGAACCATCGTGCATGAGTGTATTGCAGCGATGAACAAACAAACTCATGTGGTCGTTCAATGTTCTCAGTCTTGAGATCAAAGATAAAAACATCATTCTCATGATCAACAAGACCGCTAAAATAAACACAATCTTCATTGATTCCCTCAATACCTCTGGCAGGCACAGTGACACCTAAATCCAAAAGCATTGCCTCACCATCCAAAGAAACAACTCTCTCCCACTTGTTTGTCATTGAACTCATCTTATAGATTCTGAATGACAAGGTTTCATGACTTGTCAACACCCAAACTACTATTAAGACATGTCCACTTACAGTGACAACAATGCTTTTATTCTTAACATTTTCATAGTGACCAAAAGAGGGTCGTGGAAAGGAGAATGAAGCAACATACTCATCAGTTTCAGGAGCTTTAACCGGAAGCTCTCCAGAGAAATCAAAGATTAAGATATTTAGATGAAGAAGAACGTAAAGCTTATGATGCTTGTATACCATATCAGTACAAGGAGATCCATCGGGAAAATCCTTCCAAAAATCATCTCTTTTTCTGCAAAAAATCGCATACGATGTATATGCAGAGAAACCATATATTCTGAAAGTGAAAATAACCAAAAAATCACTTGCTTCTTCGTCTTTTACCCATAATCCAGGGGAGATTATTTCAAAGCCTATAGAATCAGCTTCATAGAAGTAAGATACACTCTTTATCTTAGCGTGAAACTTGTTATCCACAATTCGTTTGAGAGTTGTTTCACCAGATTGAGACTCCACAGGTGGTAAATTGATCCTCTTGCCGGTTAACAAATTCACAATATAGAAATCAAAGAGATGGTTACGCATTAAGAGCCAACATCCGTAAGTCGCAACACACACATTCTTCTCTGTAAATCCGACAGACATATCTTCACTTATGTTGTACAACTTGTCTTGTTCCTCAGGATTAAACAACTTATAATCATCAGGATTGAATATAAGTAACCATGGGACCTGACTTTTTGGAAAACACTTTCTTGAAGCAAAGAACCAATCCCCACAAACGGATTTAGCTCGTTGTAAATCGGGAATACTGAGTCGTTCGAGGATTGATTGGATCAGATCGGGAGGAAGTTGAGACCAATACAAACCCTTTTTTCTTCTCTTCTTAGCCTCTTTTTTCTCTCTTCTTTCCTCTTTTCTTATTCTTCTGTCCTCTTTCACTATCCCTCTTTCAACCTCTCTAACCTCTTTCTCGTAAAGTTTTCGAAAGAGGACACTCCATTGAATTGAAATCTTTGCTTCTTCTTTGCGCCGTTTGGAACCACGGTTCTTCGCCATTGTAATACAGATGATAAAGAGTTAATGTTGTATTGTTTTGGCGACAAAACCTAACATAGGCTTTTTCGTGTCGGTGAAGGAAAAAAGAAGAAGGCCTTTCATGATTTTAATTTGTTCTGTTAAAAGGCTTAATAAAGCCCAATTTTTTTGGTCGTAAAAAGCCCAATTAATTTTACAATATGATTAAATCCAACAAAACTTAATTATTATTTAAGTTTCTTGATTTTTTGTCAACAGCAATATTAATATGGATCACAAAAGCTAGCATGAGCTAAATTCCTACATAAATCTTGTAAGCGGTGGGACATCCCAACTTATACATATGTGTATGTCTTTAGTGGACTTACCATTAACCACCAGACTAAATACTACTTGCTTATTTTCTTTACATGTTTTGGCAAGTCTCCTCAAGAGTTCAACAATCATTATCACTATCTTCTTCTATCACTCTGCCCACCTCAAGCTCCCTGTTATCTCTGAGAGCACTTAAGAATTGAAGACGTTGAATACGATGTGGAATTGTATCGTCAAATCGCATGCTCTGAGGATCTTCAGAATAAGCTACATAGTAAGCCAATACACATGCTTGTATCCACCCCAAAGCTACACTTCCCTGCAAATCACAAGTACACAACATAAGCTACTATTTTTTGTTCTTTTGATTTTTGTTCTTTGAATTAGCTATATTCCCTCAAAACATAACTTTTGGCTTAATATAAGTTTTTTCGTGTCAGTGAAGGAAAAAAAGAAAACGATTTAGTGTTTTTATTTTGTTTTGTTAAAAGGCTTACTAAAGACTTGCCGAGTTACTCTCGGTCTGGTGGTTAGGATGATTCGATTCCTCCCCACTACACTAGAACTAAAGGGATTTTAAGGTGTGGGCTAGGCTATGGATCGAGAGCCTTGTCGATCCAATTATTAACAAAAAGAAAAAATCTTAATAAAGACCAATTGTTTTGGTCGAAAAAAGCTCAAATCCAAATCGAGCTTGGTATAGAGATTAAGCTTTAATTTTTTTTAGGATTTTTTAGGTAGTTTATTGCTGCTACATGTAATTACCATGTTGTAGAACGATTCTTTAGCTATAAAAATTCTTTGATTTCTACATTGTAAACTACTACGAACTAAATGAGTTCATGTATCTTGCACAAAATAAATTTTTCGCAGACATAAACTTATATATATGTTATAATGAAAATAATATGCATATGTGATATTTATATTTATCTTTTTTCTTACATTTTTCATTTTTATTGGAAATTTTATATTAATATTACGTGTATATAATTTAGATGATGACTCATGTTATATTCTTTTTTTAAACACATAAAAACTACTCCCTCCATTTCATAATAAGTATCATTCTAGCATTTTTCACACAAATTAAGGAAACATATTAAAGCTCTATTATATCCTTAATATTTAATTGACTCTTGACATTTTCTTTTTTCTTATTGGCTAATAATGAGTTAAAGTAGACCATTTATGTTAAAAGTTACCTCGTAAATTTAAAACGACACTTATTTCGAAACGAAAAAACAATCCTAAAATGACATTTATTATGAAATGGAAGGAGTACTTATTATGTTTCAGTGATGTTTTACAAACTTCTAGGTAAATTTAATTACAATTTACCTTTTGTGACTGTTAATATTATGTATACTCTTGTATCATTATCGAATTACATTAAACAAAAAATAATTTTTATTAGATAATATTTAATCTACTCGCTTTTAATCAAAATATCTTATATTTTAAAACGGATATAGTATAAGATGTAGTTTAAAATCAGTTAATAAGTTAATGGTGTGGATTTCCGCCCACATAACTCTCTATCTCTTGAAGGCAACTAAGACCATCTGAAATGTAGATTTTTCATACGAGTTTCTTATATAAATATATATATATATATATATATAAACTAATATTCCCTCTGTTTCATTTTAAGTGATGTTTAAGGTTTTTTTTTTGTCAACCTTACTCATTTATTTTATTAGTGGGATCAACAAAAGCTCGATCCATAGCCAAATTGCTCCCACTGGAGCTGGTGGGATTTGAACCACTCACCTGGTGCCTAGCTAGATCAGGGGCAAGCCAACTGGGCCACCTGCTTCTTGGCAATATACAAGTTTCTTATATAAAAAAATAATATTAACTAATATTCCCTCCATTTCATTTTAAGTGATGTTTAAGGTTTTTACACACAGATTAAAGAATCATTTAATTTCTGATTTTTTCAATAAAAAGTATTGTTTTCCAATGTATTTAATGATCTCTCAACCAATTAGAAATCAATCTCCAGAATATAAATAGTCAAAACACATTAAATGCAATTAATTTTACATTGAAAATTGAAAACATCAAATAATTTGAAACAAAAAAATTTCCCTAAAACATCTTTTAAACTGAAACGGGGGAGTAATATTTTATTAGGAGAGTTTTTCAAAAAAGGTAGGGGAGTCTCTCATTTGAGAGATTATAGGTGGAAGTTCTAGGATTTGGAAAAACTCTTATAATAAAAAATATTATTTTTTTTTGTATGACAGACTCTTGTGAAAAACTCTCAATGCAGATGCTCTAAGAGTTAGCCGATGCATACATACTAGATAAAGCTGCAAACATTTATACATACTTACTCGTTAGTGTTTTGAAACTTTTATACAGATTTCTAAATTTTATACTCCCTCCGTTTCATATTACTTGTCATTCTAGCCTAAATTTTTTGTTTCATTTTAGTTGTCATTCTCATTTTCCAATGTAATTTTTGATAAAAAGATTATCTCATTTGCTCTTAATTAAATGAATAAAATATTAAATGGTTTAGAATTCTAATAGTCAAATAAGGACATAATAGAACATTCACCTATTTTCTTAATATGTGTGACAAACTATAGAATGACAACTAATATGAAACGAAGGGAGTATTAAATTTTAAAAGCATGTGTTTAAACAACCTTTGAGTAATACTTAAATACACTCACTATCAGTGATGCTAGTTTTAGTTTTTTAATACTTTAATAATTAATTAAATCACACATATACATCAAACATATATGTTACAATTGGGTAAACATACTATGGATTATACTGAAAATGACTAATTTTTTTTATATTATTAAATATATCCAATGATCCACTTTTGGGTGATCTCCTAGAAACTCACTTATGTGTTCTCTATCAGTTACCTTTGGGTGATCCTTTGGGTAAACAACTCTCTTAAAAACTCTCAATTCAACTTCATAGGATGTCTTAAACACAATAGGAAAACTCTAATTATTTAGATAACTCCTAAACAACTAATAAATCCTTATTATTTTAGGATATCTTTCACCTTAAGCTAACTTTCAAGCTTATCTCTAATTCCTTCAAGTTTATCTCTAACATAAGAATCCTAGATTATGGGCACACCATCAGTAATACCACCTTAAGGGTAAAGGTGTCTACCTAGTTCATATAGACTAAGGTAAAGGGTGATGCTCATAGGAATATATTTAATCCTAAGCTTGTGAAATTTAGTTTAAAATGACCAAAAAGCTAACCCGGATTCAACTACAATCTGCACAATTTAATGAAGGTTAGTGAAATACCAAAAGTTTGAGTTAGACTAAGAATATTGGCAGAACTACGGATGAAAGTGTTCACTATACTAAGATCATACATCATCTTCAATAACTAGTTAAGTTTATACTAAGGTCAAACATCATTTTCAATAACTAGTTTACTATACTAAGATCAAACCTCAACTTGAATCCAAACATTTTGTCTTCTCTCCCCAAGTCTGTTGTTGTTTTTCACTTTCCTCTTTGATGTCAGCTGCACCGTTTGAGATTTAGCTCGTTGCACCTCTTGTCTTCCCTCTTTTTAGCATCCTGAAACTGTTTTCAGAAACTCTGATTTTAGGGAGGAACAGTGTTCTTTTAGATAATCAAAATCCTATATGACCTCATAACAGCTTCAACAAAATAAATGTAGTGTTCTTATAGAAAATCAAAAACACATCTGACCTCATAACAGCTGGCCCAAAAACAAAGGTTAATGCAATAAGTTTTGGTGGAATATCAATTTCAATGATGAGGCTTGATGGAAAGATCATTACCGAAGCATTCAAAACCAACCTGTGAGCACGGAACTATTCACCTGAGACATTAAAAGTTATATCTAGAACGTCCTCTCCAAAAGCATTCCAAATGAGATTTCAGAGGCCACACGAATATTTGTTCATGATATGTTCATTAACAATTATATAGTGTAGTCCAAAAAACAATTATGTATTGCTAAAGAATCGTAGAATCATTTTACATGTTCCAGAACCATTGAATGGATCAAACAAATTTTAAGATCGCACAACATGACAATAAACAACTTTTCAAAATTGGGCACTAACTAAAAGAAAAAGATCATTTTGAACTTCAATATCTAAGTTCTTGTTGAATTTCGACTATTCTTCATCATGTTGTTGACATGAGAAGCCAAGTGATGGCGGCTGAGTATATCAAAAGCTTGTTACTGATGAAAGTCTTGAGGATAGACTAATAGTGACTTTCCATCTCCAAGATTCACTCAATAATAACTATGATTTATTCTAAGTTGACGAATTGCGTACCAATTTTATAGGAAAAATTCTTTTTGAGAAATCTTCGAGCCTTAACACAATAATCAAACTTTAATGAACTAAATTATTACACATATATTGCACAAAATAAAATACTTTGCATATACATACTGAAGAATCAAAGATTAAAATTTGTATGAAGAATGATTTAATAA
>OVBA01008128.1:0-13113 GCA_900406435.1 Lepidium aucheri
AGACAATATAACACGATATTTAAGTTAATGCTATGCTTTTATTATATAAGAAATTTTATATTAGACACTAATATATAGAATGTCTATTTGATGTTGAATATTTATTTCTTACAAAACCATCTATTTATACAATTTTTTTGAAAATCTCATCAACTTTAATTAATTTGCTCTTTTATTGCTACTTCTTCTTCCTCCTATCTTCTTTCTACTTCTGCTTCTCTTCCTACTCCTCTCCCTACTTTTCTTCTTCTCCAGGCTCTTCTCATTATTATTTTCCTCATTCTTCTCCCCTTCTTCTTCATCATCCTCCTCCTCCTATTTTTCCTTGTCTTTCTCATTCTTCTTCTATTCTCATTCTCCTTCTTCTTATATGTTTCTTCATCCTTATATACCATATTGATAAATATTTTTTATTGTTATGTATTATCTATTTTATAGTATATAATAATTTTATATAATATAGCTAACAGTACTATAGAAAATATACTCTTGCAAGTCACTCTCATCATGCACATAAGTTTTTTTTATTTAAGCACAATTAGTTAAAAGGTTAAAGCTGTACATAATTAGGGTTTTATGTTATACTCTTAATTACCTCAATACATATGCTACATACTCAACTACATTATTGATTTAGGCTATTTCACCATTTTTTTCGTCTGGAATGTTGTCCCGAATATCTATTTTTCTTGTAGTAAGATAATTTATAAATATGAATAAATATACTATTTAATAAACTTTGGGATGAAAAAAATTGCGGAAAAAATGTCGAGATGTAGAAATGACGGAAAAATTATTTGCGGGAAAAAATATTGCTAAGAAAAACATATTTCGTAAAAAAAACTATTTTTTCCCAAAAAAAAAATTTTGAGAAAAAAATTGAAATTTTAAAAACTAAGGTTATTTTTGAAAAATGTATGGTTGAAAGGACATTTTTTGAAATAAAGTAGGGGTGAGAGGTTATTATTGGTAATTTCTCTTGTTCTTTGTCAAAAGTTGGATCAACAAAATTTGATGAGATGAAGAGGAGAAAAACTATTATTTGGAAGAAAAATTCATAAACTACTCTCATGTGATATATACTCTCTTTACTCTTTTTCCTTTTTTATCTCCACAATTTGAGACCCACACAATTTTCCATTTCATTTTTATTTATATTAAAGACATTTTTTTCAACATTGCGCTACAATTGGCCGCCTAGTAGCCAAGTTCCTACTTAATGTAGGCAGCAAAATTCGGTCGCTTCCGAAAATTAAATCAACCCAACCAACTTGAAATTTAATCGGTTCATTATTTACTTTTCTTCTCCAACGTTAATGAAATCCTCTCCGGCAAAACTGAGACATGTTTATTCAATTCACTGATGAATTCTCCGACAACGTTATCCATTGATATCATTGGTTTAATATAATTTTATCGGATCAATATCATAATTTATAATGTTGCATTATATCATATTCCATTATATTATAAATCCAAAACAAAACTCTATTATAGCATAAATCATCTTATTAAAGATATTGTCTTACTAGGATAAGTTTCTTATATTTAGCATATGATGAACAAAAAATTGTAATATTATGTATATACGAAAAATAAGTGATCTAAACCATCATAAATATACTAAACAACAAAATCTTAGTGGTTCAACAAGTATATATAATTATAATCTTGGAATAATTAATTATTAGTAAAAAATCGTTAAAGCACAACTCTTTGTATTTATGCACGGCTAAAAATAGTGGTATAACTATGTTGTAGGGAAATCTTCTAATTTTTTTACAGAGCGAACCAAGAATTTCAAAATTGATGATCTGTCTGTTAAGGTTTGTTCGAGTTAGAATGTTCTAAATGCACGATTATGCTACATGTCATTAGACTCAAGTGATTATATCTCTAATATCATTGTCAAAATTTGCTCTAAGTGGCAGCATCTATTTGACTCTGTAATAATCTCTAATCAATGAACACGTTACTATGCATATGGATTGCTTCGTCCTCTTCGACCACGTTCAGAACTGCCATCGTCGCGTCCACAATACAAGCTACGACACAAACATAATATAATAAAGCTTCTGATTCACTGTTTTGGGTGGTTACTTTCTCAACTTCCACGTCAAGACTAGATATGCATTTGTAGGTGAAACCATTCATTGGTGAAGAGCAAGAGATGGTAGACTCTTGAATCAAAGGTGAGGAATTGGGAATACGAGCTAGGAAGTAAGCTACAATTTTTTTTTTTGTGTGTGGAAAACCTCATTGTTCTTTGTAATTCCAACGCCTCATACAATTTTATAAAACCATTCACAGTTTTTTCATTCAGTTAGACAAGTACATAGTTCTCTGATTGAATGATACATTGAGAGAATCGGAATTCGGATTAGAGGAAGCTGAATGAAAGAATCGGAATCTAGGTGAGAGGAGACTGAGTAAGAGAATTGGAATCCATGATAGATAAAAATGGAAAAGAAATTGGAGAATACGAAGTCTTAAAAGTTTGATGAACTAATGGCTGCATCCAATTGGTTGAAAAATAGTGGTATAATATGGAGTGAGAAAAGGATAAAGTTACAATAATTTTCTTTACGATTTAGGTTATTGCAAAGAAAACAAAATGGATCCAGATTGGTTTCTAACGGATTATTGGTAATAGGTTAAGGGAGTTAGATCATGTAAATGTTTTAAAAGTATCGGGATAGAAAGGTAAACAACCAAAAAAATTTATAAAAAACTGATTTAATTAAGAGAAATTGCACTAAATAACAGCATTAGTTTTCAAAATTAGGTGACATCAAGTCCTATAATTATAGGCATCTGTTCACTTTCATATATGCCCTTTTGCCTTTTTACAAAATATAGTTTTTTATTGGAAATAATATCTTAATAGTTTTGGCATGATGCGTTAGGACAAAAACGAGAATGTTTAACCCGTAAGAAACTAGAAGAAGTACAACACTTTTCACTTTAGAAAGCGACTGTTCATTATCCACCCCCACCCCCCAAAAAATTGGTTCTTCTCTTTCGCCGCATAACTCTGTCGAGTAATCGTGGCCCGTCTTTTTTTTTTTTAGGAATTGAAGCATCGTTCTTCCCCCCTCTAAGGCGCTCTCTATCTCTATGTTGTATTTTGTAAGTTTCCTCAATGCGTGTAATCCCTACTAGACATGGTTACTGTAGCGATTGAAACCCTAGGCTTGAGTCGATTTGGATTTTCTCTCTGGATTTGATTTTTTGTTTTGATTTCCCCCATTTATGAATGTCTCTGCTGTCGTGTTGCTCCTTTTAACTGTTCGCATGCGATTAACTTTACTATAGTTCTTCTTTGCACTTTCATGATGGTTGCCGGTGTGGTGTGGTCGGCAATAGGTGTTTGATTTTTCGTCAGTGTCGTGTTCAATTGCAATATATACCCAATGCCTCTTTTTGGTTTTGTTTCGTTCGGTTCTCTAACGGTAATTCCAGCAGTGGAGTGGTTGTTTGTGTGTTGGTTCCGCGACTCTGCCGTTACATATGGTTTTTGAAAGTTTCTCAATTCACAGTGCTCAAAATTTGATGATTATAATAGGTTGTGCATTAACATTTGTATCTTCTGTACGTTTCTTCACCATTTTTGTCCCCTTTATCATGTTGATGGGTTGTTGGTCAACTACTGTTTATTTCCAGTTTCTCTGCCATCACCAATGTTAGCAGCAATTACTAGTATTTGCATCACTATTTTTGTTTGCATCTTCCACATATGTTTGCAGTTAAATTTTGTATCTGAAAGTTTCCCAATTAACGGTGCTCGGAATTTGATGATTATAATAGGTTATGCATTTACATTTGCATCTTCTTTACGTTTCTTCACCATTTTTTGTCCCCTCTATCATGTTGACGGGTTGGTGTTCAACTGCTGTTTATTTCCAGTTTCTCTGTAATTAAAAATGTTAGCAGCAATTACTAGTATTTGCAGTCACTATTTCTGTTTGCAGTCACTATTTCTGTTTGCAAAAAATTATGCAAACAACTCTGTTTTTAGTTAAATTTTGTATTTGATGCAATTCATAGTTTTTGCAATTATATATTTTAGTTGCTACTTTCGCCTTTTTTGGGAAAATACATTTTGTTTCTTCACTGTCTTGCCCTCAGAAACTAGTCATGCCTCACATCACTAGTTTTTGCAGCCACATGTTTTGTTTGCGCCATTCGAATAGGATTTTGCATTTACACTTTGTGTTTGTTCCTTTGAATTAGCTTGTAATTACATTTCTGAGTTCCCAATCGACGTTCTTCTCGCTGTCCCTTAGTTTTATAAACACTTTGCGTTTGATGCAAATACTCAGAGAGTGATGCAAACCATAATTTTTGCAGTTACTACTCAGCATTACTGTTTGCAGTTAAATTTTGTATTTGATGCAATTCATAGTTTTTTCAATTATATATTTTAGTTGCTACTTTCGGCTTTTTTTGGGAAAATATATTTTGTTTCTTCACTGTCTTGCCCTTAGAAACTAGTCATGCCTCACATCACTAGTTTTTGCAGTCACATGTTTTGTTTGCGCCATTCCAATAGGGTATTGCAGTTAGACTTTGTGTTTGCTTCCTTTCAATTAGTTTGTAGTTACATTTCTGAGTTTCCAATCCTTGTTCTTTTCGCTGCAATTACCTATGCAATTACCTAAATTTGCTGCAATTTCTAGTATTTGCAGGCACTATTTTTTTTTACAATTTCCAAATTCTAGCATAGTTTGCTGCATCTTGCACTATATTTGACTCTCATTTTGCATCTTCCTCTCATCTTTCTCTCTTTTTTTTGCAATGTGCGTTTTGCACTTAGATTTCACATTTGCATTAACCTTACTTCCCATCATGTGAAACTCCTCCATGTTTGCTGCTACTACTCTTTTTGCTGCCAACAATATGTTTTGCAATTATCATGAAGTTTTGCAGTAATTATGGGTTTTTGCAGTTATTCTTTTTGTTTGCCTGCGCTCACCGACCTCTTTTTTTTTTGGCGTACCGAGTGGTGCTACCATTGCAGGTGTTTCATATGGCTCCATCCAATCTTCCACCCTGTCTGATAGCTGATTGTCATTTCCCACCTGGTAAGAGGGTCAATTTATACCAGCGGATTACATGGTTGCAGGGACTTCTACTTACATAATCTGTTTAAATCACTGTAAACCCCTCACCCATTATAGTGAAGCTGTCATTGTCATCATCCTCAGTCTCAGTTTCATAATTGTCTGTTGAATCTGAGTCGCCCCTACCTTTCGTAGCATCACCAACATCATCATCACTTGAAGTCAAGGCTATGGACTCCATCCCGAATTCTCCAGCATCCGCAGTTTTGTTTAGGTCCACACCAACACCACCACCATCCCGAAATCATGAACTATATAATATTTTTAGGTGTTAATATTAAAAATTAACATATAAAAATATTTTATTCTAAATTTTTAACAATATGTTATATAAATTATAAGGAAAGTTAATATACTTTGGTTTTTTCTATAAGAAAAGTTAGTTTTTTATACTTTTTAATACTCTAAATCTACATAATTATTTTTACCATCTTTTTATTACAAACATGATATTCTTTTTTATAATTCTTTTTTATAAAAAAATTTATGTAATGTACTAATGGTTCGGATCCGCATATTCGCAGATCCGGGTCCGAATATCTGCGGATATTAAGTTTCAGATATCCGTAGTGTTCGAATTCTGATCTAGATAATAAAATCACGGATCCGACATCTCTCGATCCGGATCCAGATATATCAAAAATCTCGGATATTTGACCCGTGTCCAGGACTAGTTTGCCATATATAATTAAGTATACTCTTAAATTAGTTTATTTAGAGTTGTTAATTAATGTTGCAGAGAGTACGGATATACAAGAAATCCAATTCTACTTATTTGATACAAAAAGTAGTAGTAGAATTTATTGATAATAACATTCAAAACTACAAGAAATCCAATTCTACTTATTTGATACGAAACATACATAACCCTCTGGCATAGCTAGAGGTGTTTATTAAATTGAAATGTAGATGGATCTTCTTGATCTCGAACATCATTTGATAATTTCAAACATGATCAATAGCCGAAGTCAAGATGTTTTTGAAATCGGACTTGCCACTGACGTTATCATCGCAGCTGATAAACTGGTAGTCAACATCGAGATGACCTTTATCAGAGCCATAACCATCAGTATCCAATTCCTTGAACATTGCATAATCAAGAACCAGTCCTCCAGTACCACAAGTGTCCACTATCCTCACTTTCACTGCTGTATTGGTCCTTGCATTTGTCACCTGCGGTTTAATTAATCACTAGTTACATCTTTGATTTAACCGGCTATATAATTGAAGATGAATTAATTAACTCAATAGTTGATTTAATTACCCTTAGGCATTTGCCGCAACCTTCTTGACCAGAAGGACCAGTCGGTCCGCAGAAGGCGGTCCAGCCATATTTGCTGCGCCACTCAAAAGGCTTATCACCGTCCTTTGCAGAGCATGCACCATTAATATCATAGTTATTCTGCTCCGGATTATAGTAGGAATAGTAAGCGGTTACGTTCGACCCGCTCGGTCCACTCCAACAATCACTCTGACAGTCATTTACAGGTGCACAGTACGCAGCCACAGAACCGCAATACCCGTACTGGCTGCAGCACCTGTAGTCATGGCAAGTCTTACCACCAGCTACACGACCGCATCGTTCACCTCCCATAAGCACTGCCGAGGTGCATGATACAAATAGTATCATGCTTATAATGCTAAGTATGATCTTCATAATTGATAGGTTTTTGTGTTTCTTTGGTGTGGTATAGTGCTGCTAATGCATGTCTCTCTATATATATATAGCAGTTCTATCTTTCACTTGATTGATTTGTAGACACACGTTAGAGATAACGTTTTTAAACTATGTGTTTCATACATTCATAAAATATCCATGCATCGTACTTGTATTATATATCCTTTAATTAATTAAAAATTTGAAATATATACCGTATGTCAATGTCGGTTAAATCATCTTTCGAGAAACTGTGTAAAATGTAAAATTAGGTTAATATTAGATATACTTAATTATATCTACAACGTTTGCTTTAGTTCTCCTGAATTCTATATAAAGTTTACTTATTTGATTTCAGTAGATGATCCAGTAGATAGCTATGCTAAAAATTTCAGCAAGTTGTGAATAATTTACTGTTGATTTAAAAAAAAAACACTAATGTTTGGGTTGACTTGGCCAATTAAACATTCCGTAAATCCCAAATTTAAAATTTCTCTAAATTGGAAAGCAAAATCAATTTTTGAAAGTTCGATTCAGTTTTTATTTTTATTTTAATGAATCCTTAAGCTTAAGCTCATGAGCTCAATTTTGAGTTTCTTTAACACATGTATCCATAAGTTTGAAGCTCAAATTTGAGCTTATTCTTGAAAGAAAAGAGAAAATCAAGCTTAGAGGTTCTTTACCATGAAGATAAGAACTGAATCGAACTTTCAAAAGTCGATTTGGCTTTAGAATTTAGAGAAATTTTAAATTTGGAATTTTTAGAATGTTCAAAATGCCGAGTCAACCCAAACTTTAGTAGTTTATTTAAGTCAATAGTAAAATACTAGTTTAATTGACCAGGTCCAGAGTGTGTAGCTAAATCAGCCGGATTTTATAAGTTCGATGTTAAATCGACAGTTTTTTCTATATTTAATGATTTTTCTAAAAATAGAAAGAACTACTAAAATGATACTAATATTTTGTATTATCTATTGCCGAGGATAGGTGCCCTAGTGGTAGTGGCCACTTAAAAAATCTTCAGACACCCGGGTTCGATTCTTCCTAGGTACAAGGAGAAGGAAGCAGGGAGTTTAGAGTTTGAACTTTGGCTATAGATCGAGCCTTGTCGATTCAACTATAGTAAAGTTTTTTTTAAAAAAAGTACTATCTATTTCTCTCAAATTTCCATTTTCCACATAGTGTCACAATCTGGTTCATTGATAAGACAAGTGAACTAAAATCTGATTTGTATGAGTGTCAAAAACTTTAGAACAAAAAAAATTATTTTTGTGGAGCTTCACAGCTAAAAGAGGAAGAATGGTTGGCCAATATTAAGTAACACAAAGGCAAAATTGTCTTCTTGCATCTAGGGTTTTACACTGAAAAATCTACGACAACGAACAAAAGTCTACTATGTACTGAAATAAGTCTACTATTGCATTGTAATCATTTAATTCGAAATGCATATATAAGCCACTCGAAGGTTTTCTTTAAACATAAATACATCTGTAGCCTTTAGCCTAGTGACAGGTGGTAAGTTCACTACAAAAAGGTGCACTTGTATATCTGGGAATCAAATCATGCCGTCTGCATTATGTAGAAACTTGACTAATGGGCCGGCCAGTTGTGGCCCAATATTTAAAAAAAAAACATAAATACACCTGTTTGAATTGAAATTCATTTATCATTTTATTCCTTAACAACTTTCCAAATACATAATTTTATTAGGTTATCTTTATTACCATGAAAGATGAGTCGGGAGACCTTTATTTTTTTCTTAATAACATTAATTCATAATATGGAGATTCTATGAGAAGATCTTTAGATGAACTTGATTAAGATCATCAGCAGCCGACAAACTCGTAATTGACATTTAAGTTCCCGCGACGGATTCCATCACCGTTAGTGTCAAGCTGCCTGAAAACGCCTTCTTCCAAATCCAAACCGCCGTTACTACATCGATCAACGATTCTCACAGTCGCTTGTGTTCCCGTTGCAGTATTTGTCACCTGCGTTTACGTTTTAAAGTGTTTGCTTATTAATCATACTGTACGTTTGAGATGATAGCATCACATATATTAGGAATCATAAGCTTCCAATTTAAATTAATTAGCAATGAATGGAGTAGTCCACTCTAATATGGGATTCGGAATCTAACACACCCCATCATGCTCATGAATGAACATCTTTAACGTGAACTTTGTGGAACTGGACATCTACAGGTAGTCCACAGTCGAATTAAGATTAGACTCTCATACTATATTAGAAATTATGAGTTTGAGATATTAAAAGCATCACATATGTTAAGAATCATGAGATTCTAGTTCAAAACTAATTAGCAATGAATAGAGTAGTTTTCTCTAATATGGAATTCTAAATCTAACACACTCCATCATGCTCATGAATAGACAACTGAAACGTGAAGTTTGTAGGACTGGATATCCACGGGTGACCATCGAATAGAGATTAGATTCAATGCCATATTAGGAATTATAAGCTCCCAACACAAAATCAATAAATGACCCATAATCCTTTTATACCAATTGGCAAATCTCCACGTGTTTGATAATATTCTAACAAAATAAAACAAAGTATAAAAACGTGTTATTCAAGAAATGGAAAAGAAAAACTTACCCTTAAACATCTACCGCAAGAGTCACGGCCTTGCGGTCCTTGTGGACCGCAGAAAGCTGTCCAGCCGTACTGTTGACGCCATGCAAGCGGTTTATCCCCATCCCATGTCGCACAAAACGCACTTACTCGGTATAGATCCCATCCGTTTTGAGCAGGATTGTAGATATGGTAAGTTGCTCTTACGTTTGTAGCAGATTGAGCAGCTGCTTTAGCCGCAAACGCACATAGTAACACAAACACACATATGTTAACTCTTGACATTATGTTCTCTATGTTGCTTTTCTTCTTAAAGTTTGTGATATATAACATAAAGAATTGATGAAACTATTTATAGAGAAAAATTTATACTATGATGAAATGACTAGTTTGGTCTGATGAAGAAAATTGGAGCCTTGTCTACGATTTTTCTTTGGCTTTGGTTTGAATGGTCAATGTATTTATTATTCTTGTGCGAAGTATCTAACGTTTAGATTACGTTCCATGTCGGTAAAAGTTTTTCTCAATTTTAAGTAAAATGTCGAAAAAGGATTCAAAAACAAGAGTATGATTGTGTATATTTTCCTAACAAATCGTTTTTACAATACGTTTAAACACAAATCACTATAATTTTTTACTTTTTTTTTTAACATTGGATCACAACTGATCGGCCCATTAGCCAACTTTTTATATAATATAGGCAATATGACTCGATCCCTAGATGTACATGTGTATATGTCTTTAGTGGATTTAAAATATGACACTAGACTAAATGTCACTTGCGATGTCATAATTTATTTTTGTAAATGAAATTTTACATTTATGCAAATACCATTATACATGGTTTAATAAATGTTAATTCCAATCCTATCAAATTTTTAATATTGAATTCTATAATTTCAACGGATAGGTGCATTTGCATATCTAAATATCGAGTCTCATTGCCTAGAAATTTGGCTAATGGGTTGGTCAATTGTGGTTCATTATTGAAAACAAAAAAAAAATCTATAATTCCACAGACAAAAATACTCTTAAATGAAATGAAAATATGTTATAATTTCTATATGAGAAAATTAGGAAAATCGAATATCAAAATTTGTGGTATATGTGAAATTTACTTCAAAAAGGTGAAAAGAAAAAGGGAAATTGCTTAATATTCTAAAATGTGCTATATATTAATACAGTTTTGTTTTGGTTTAAATGTGAAGATTTTATACTAAAATGTGCTATCCATTACAAAGATTGTTAACCCAAAGAGAAATCCATTTTGGTGAAAACTTTGCACGTATTTTTTTGTATTCTTACTAATAAATACCTTAGAATGAGGGGAAAGAGGACCAAATAATTACTATTATCCAATACCTAAAAACGTACACGTCTTTGCCAACACCATCCATTCACATTTTATTATCGTACAACATTAGTTCCTGTCCATAACAATTGTCTTCTATGTTTCATTTATTACCAATGACTTTCTATACACTTACACACATTTATAGAAATGAGTAAAACGTAATTAATACCGGACATATTTTATTTTGTTTTGTTAACACGTAACTATTGGATCGATAACAAGGCTCGATCCATAACCTAAATTTTTCAAGTAGAGTAGAATGGAATTTGAATGTTCTCCGGACAACGTTCTTTTTAATGGGCTTCCAACTCAAAACTAATTGGCAATAAGTAGAGAGACCCTTATCTTATACAGTATATAATACTCAAGTCTCATCTAAATTTCCGATGTGGGATCTTCTCACAATTGTCTGGAGAACAATAGTCTGCCATGGTGCCACAGTAGCCATAGTGGCTACAACAAATGTTACTAAGGCATATTGATCTTTGCTCTCTCTTGTTGCTCGGATCGGACAACAACAAACGTTAGTTTATTTTTCTCTTTGAAATCGAATCTTTCTTTCCTCTCTATCTCTGGTTTTGTTCGTTATTTGAGGATAACGATATCCCTCTATTTTTACACAACAATGTTTTTCTTCTCTCTGTTTTTATTAGGCTTACACAATTTTAATAAACCAAATACCACAACTTTATTAATCAACAAACCAAGTATTTATAATTTACGTCATACTGCTTCATCAAATGTTATGTTTCTAAAAGACATCCTTAACCTAAGGACGCGAACATACAACATACCTATTTGATTCACACCTTTACAATAATACCTATTCGAAAATATAAAACAAACTATAGTTTATACGAAACCCTAAAATACGATGACATAAATACAAAAAACTTTTATACGAATGGGAATTTATACGATAGGAGACTTGATCAAATCCAACAAGTCAGACCACCGGCTTGACGGCCGCATTGTTGTCCAGCCACCATAGTCGCAGTGTATGATAAGAGTATGATCGTTATTATGCTAAGTATGATCTTCATGGTCGATAGTATCTTGTATTGTTTAGTGGATTTTTTTTTTTGATAAAATGTTAATTTATTACCAAAAGGAAAGGGGTAATTGTTTGATTACAAAATTAGTACAGATAGTTAGTTGAGCACAAAAAAAATTAAAAGCCCAATTAACTATAAAGGTTTGCGTAGAGGATGCTAGCAATACGTAAACCATAGAGAAAGCAAGCGCTTATTCCCCTTGTGATAAAGTCGAGCTAGAAGAGCGTCTTTGATAGTCCGATCGAGAAGTGAGAAGAGCGTATCCGCCGTTGAAGAAACGCCTGAGTGTATCCGAGAGTTTCTCTCTCGCCAAATGATGTATATGAGCGCCTGCGATGACAACTTCCGAAGAAGACAGACCTGCGCAGAGGATCCAGATTGGAGCCAATTGATTAAAACGTCCCAAGAAGCAAATAAGCATGGGTACTCTCCGAGACGACGCAGCAGTTGTTTCCAAAGGCTTTCAGCTAGGGAGCACCACAAGAAAAGGTGTTCTCTGTTTTCTGCAAAAGAGTCACAAACACAACAAGCATCTGAAGTATTGACGCCCCAATTTGATAGCCTGGATCGAAGAGGCAACCTTACTCGTATTTGGATCGAAGAGGCAGTTGTTTAGTGGATTTAATGTACATATATATATATCGACAGCAAAACTTTATTAGTATATAGACGTTAGAGATACGTGTTTAAACTATGTGATATTCACATGAAGTTTAGTTATATACGTGCATACAATATCTTTTTTATTTTTACGAGCATACAATATCCATAACTCGTATTTGGATTTTGGTCAAATTGGATAGCAAATTGAAATATACAAAATATGTAATATTCTCATAAAATTCAGTCAACTTTAAAGAAAATGTGTAAAAATGTAAATTTGGTTGTTAGATCTCTACAAGATTTGGAATTCTGCAGTTTTAGTAAATTGCATAATCGAATAAGAACCATCGATAACCTAAACATGGAGGCCTAACTAGTCAAAGCGATCTCTGATCGGACGGTTAATAATGAAGAAGCATTTTGTAATATCGTAGATCGCAAACAGGTGATGATGAGAGGCGGCTAATGGTTATTGTTTGATTCTAGATAAATGTCGCTGTCATTTAGATTGTATTGAGTTCGATTATTTGACTAATTCATCGTATCAAATTCGCTCTCATTGTTTTTGTGTTCTTAGGAGACTGTAGAACGTTTAGGAATGGTCAAAATAATATTGGAAACTTCAGGAACTCCATTTATTGATACAAAACATATGAAGAATCAAAGATTAAAATTTGCATGAAGAATGATTTAATAAAGAATAACTCTCTTTATTATAGTTTAAGAAAA
>OVBA01008129.1:0-13113 GCA_900406435.1 Lepidium aucheri
CCAAACAAGTTGAAGGATAAGACGCGAGCAGATGATTAGTAACCTTAAGTTGATAGATATTGTAGAACTAGCGCTTTCTCGTCTCACAAACCGGCTAACTCTCTTAATATTGATGTAGCTGCTTCTCACCACTTATTAAGTAACTGTAAGTTGATAGAAAACATAGAACATTCAGTAGGTAAGGTAGACATAGCTAATGGTGATAATATTCTAGTACAAGGAATACGGTGTCTTATATTCTTTAATAAGAATCGTGTGGAGCTCATTTCAGGAAATAATGTGTTATAGAAGCATGATGGTAGGAAGAGCATGGAGTGTGATCACTGCAAGAGAATGGGTCACACCAAAGTGTTGGATTCTACATCAACATCTCAAACCAAACAAGTGGAAGGATCAAAAGGCTATCACATGATTAGTAACCTTAAGTTGATAAAGAACGTAGAACAAGCACTAACTACTCTCACAAACCAGCTAACTCTATTGTTATTGACTCAAGTGCTTCTCACCACTTGTTAAGTAACCTTAAGTTCATAGAGAACGTAGAACTAGCTGTAGGAAATGTAGACATAGCTAATGGTGATAGGATTCTTTTACTGGGAACAGAGAATCTAAGACTCGATGGTAGGAATAGCATGGTGTGTGATGACTATAGGAGAATGGCAAATACCAAGAATAAGTGTTGGATTCTCCATGTACTTCTCTGACCAAAGTAGGGGAGCTTATCTCAACAAATAGTGTGTTATACAAGTAGTGATGTTAAAGTGGGTCTAAACCCATTTAGATACCCAAAATCCACTAAATTTTTTAAATCCCAAAGTCTTATTAGAAGGAGAGAAAATTATGTGGACTTGAATTGGGTAATACCCATATTTAATGGGCTTTTCTCGAGTTTACCTATTGGGTAATGGGTATCCAATGAGTTTTTTTTTGTAAATGAAAAATTTGCTAAACAATGTGTTGAAAAGAAAACTGTGTTTCCAAACGTCGATGTATTCATCTTCGATAGCTTCCACTGATTTAAACTGCAATCCCGTTTAATTTTTCCCTCTTGAATACTATTTCAATTCATATTCTTAGCTGCAACGTTCCTTTGATTTTGTGTTGCCAAGTGTTCCAACTCTTACATATTGGCGATTGGGGTTTTACTCTCCATAACTCTTTTTTTCATATGATGATTATTTTAAGATAAACAAAATTCGTTTGATAGTCATTTGATTTGAGTGGAGCTTAATTGGGTATATCGCGTTCAACTTATTTGGTTATATTGATTTGATTAATACTAGTTTAATAATAAACACAAACATCAACTATGGAATCGATTTAAGTGATGTTTATTTTATGGTATTGAATTTGATTTTGGTTGTAATGTATAAATTGAGAATTATTTGTCTGAACCTTATTTCATGCTATGTTTTGTTTGACTTGTAACATAACCTATGGAATCAATTTTAGTGATGTTAATTTCATTGTATCAATTTTGACTTTAGTTGTAATGTGCAGATTGAGAATTAGTTGTCTAAACTTGTTTCATGTGATGTTTTGTTTGACTTATAATATCAATTTGTACTAGAAATTAATTACGTGGTTTTCCTGAGCTTAGAGATAAAAATTCAATTTTAGATTCTATAATTTATTAGTTTAGATTGATGGAGTCATATTTTGAAATTTTAGGTGTTATTGAAGAAGACTTTGATGACGTTAAAGATATTACAACCATGACAAGTAGTTCAGGAATATGAAATTCAAGTAATATTTTTGTTTCATTTAAGTGTAAATATTGTGATTTTTTACCAAATTAATATAGATATCATAATTTTTCCACGGATTGAGTTATTGGTTTGAGGATATCGATGATGTGCTAAGTCACGAGAACTTGTGACTGAGAAATTATATTATTTTATGCTTTTTTTTAAGAAACTGTTTTTTTTTTGAAATATTGGATAATTTAGTAAATGATATTTAGAATTTTTATAAAAAATATTTGATTTATGATATAATATATGATTTATATTATGAAAGCTTTTTTGTGTTTTCTAGGATTTAAATTTGTATTCTATTATAATTTGTATTAATTTGTATCATAGAAAAATAATTTTATTTAAATAAAAATTAATATAATTATTTCAAAATAAAATTAAATCTTTTTTATACTAACAAAGTTTAAATATTAAATATACATTTTACATTTTTTCATTGAAAGCTACATACAAATATAAATATTAAATTAAAACAACTGGGTACCCATATAAAGCCCAATTTTTACAGGGTTTTATTTGGATAGTCTTAATATGACTCTAAGTCTTATTGGGTTTTTGTGTTTTGGGTAATTTTTGGGAGGGCTCATTTTAGGTTCGAGTCGGGCTGAGTTTTTTTACCCAAAACAACATCCCTATACACATGCATGATGGTAGGAAGAGCATGGTGTGTGATCACTGCAAAGAGGAGGGGCCACACTAAGGATAAATGTTGGACTTTTCATCTCAGTGGAAAGATCAAAAGCCACCATATGATTAGTAACCTTATGTTGATAGAGACCGTAAAACTAGCACTTACTACTCTCATAAACCAGCTACCTCTCTTGTTATTGACTCATGCTCATTTCACCACTTATTTAGTAACATTAAGTTGATAAAGAGCTCAGAACCAGTTGTAGGGAATGTAGAAATAGCTAATGTTGATAGGATTCTAGTTCAAGGAGTAGGTAATCTTAGAATCGTTAATAAGAGTCTTGTGTAGCTAACCTCACCAAATAGTGTGTTATAGAAGCATGATGGTAGGAACAACATGGTGTGTGATCATTGCAAGAGAATATGCTACACCAAGGATAAGGGTTGGATTCTCCATCTACATCACGAAATAAACAAGTGAAAGGATAAAACCGCCACAATGAGATTAGTAACCTAAAGTTGACAGAGAACGTAGAACTAGCACTTGCTACTCTCACAAACCGGCTAAGTCTTTAGTAATTAACAAAGGTGGTTCTCACCACTTGGTTTATAATCTTATTTTTATAGAGAACATAGAACTAGTTGTAGGGAATGTATACATAGCTAATAGAGATAGTATTCTAGTAAAAGTAATAGGGAATCTAAAATAGAGAATGTAAGACTCTTTGTAGAATAGTGTAGAGATCACCTCAGCAAATAGTGTGGTATACAAGCATGATGGTAGTAAGAGGCTGGTGTGGATCACTGCTAGAGAATGGGCCACACCAAGGATAAGTTTTGGATTCTCCATCTACATCCCAAACTAAACATGTGGAAGGATGAAAAGGGCACCACAAAATTAGTAACCTTAAGTTGATTGAGAAAGTAGAACTAGAACTCTTACAAACCAGCTAACTCTCTTGTTATTGATAAAAATATAGAACTAGCTGTAAGGAATGTAGGCAAAGCTAATGATAATATGATTCTAGTTCAAGTAGTAGAGAATCTTAGACTCGTTAATAAGAATCGTGAGGACATCACCTACGCAAATAGTGTGTTATACAAGCATGATGGTAGGAAAAGGATGGTGTGTGATCACTGCAAGAGAATAGGCCACACCAAGGATAAGTGTTAGATTTTCCATCTACATCTCAAACCAACAAGTGGAAGGATAAAAACAACACCACATGATTAGTAATCTTAAGTTGATCGAGAACGTAGAACTAGCAGTTACTACTATCAAAAACAGGCTAACTCTCTTATTATTGACTCATGTTCTTTTCACTAGTTGTTTAGTAACATTAAGTTGATAGAGAAATTAGAACTAGCTGTAGTGAATGTAGACATAGGTAATAGTGACTGGATTCTAGTTGAAGGAGTAGGTAATCCTATATTCTCGAGTAAGAACCATGTGGGGCTCACCTTAGCAAATAGTGTGTTATTCAAGCATGATCGTAGGAAGAGTATAATGTGTGATCACTTCAAGAGAGTAGGCCACACCAAGGATAAATGTTGGATTCTAAATCTACATCTCAAACCAAACAAGTAAAGGATAAAAACGCCACCACATGATTAGTAACGTTAAGTTGATAGATAATGTAGAACTAGCTAGCACTTAGCAGTCTTAAAACCAACTCTCTCTCTCTTTTAATTGACTCAGGTGCTTCTCATCACTTGTTTTGTAACAGTAAGTTGATAAAGAACATAGAAATTGGTGTAAGGAATGTAGACATAGCTAATGATGATAGCATTCCAATACAAGGAATATGGTATCTTAGACTCTTTAGTAAGAATCGTGTGGAGCTCATTTTAACAAATAGTGTTTTCAAACATGATGGTAGGAAGAGAATTGTGTATTCTAGTACAAGGAATAGGGTATCTTACACTCTTTAGTAAGAATCGTGTGGAGCTCATTTCAACAAATAGTGTTTCAAACATGATGTTAGGAAGAGAATGATGTCCGACCTCTGCAATAAAATGGTCCAAACCAAGGGTAAGAGTTGGATTCTCCATCTACATCTAACCAGACGAGTGGAAGGATCAAAACACCACCACCTGATTAGTAACCTTAAGTTCATAGTGAAAGTAGAAGTAGCACTTTCTACACTCACAATCCGGCTAACTCTCTTGTTATTGACTGAGGTGCTTCTAACCACTTGTTTAGTAACCTTAAGTTTATAGAGAATGTAGAACTAGATCTAGCAAATGTAAACATAGGTAATGGTGATAGTATTCTAGTACTAAAAATAGGGAATCTAAGACTCTTTGATACAAATTGGGCGGAGCTCAAATCAGCAAATAATGTGTTATACAAGAAGGATAATAGGAAGGAAATAGTGTGTGATGATTGTAAGAGAATGGGTTATGCCAAGTATAAGTGTTGGACTCTACATCTACATTCCAAACCAAACAAGTGGAGCTCATCTTAACAAATAGTGTGTTATACAAGCATGATGTAAGGAAGAGGATGGTGTGTGATCATTGCAAGATAATGGGCCACACCAAGGATAAGTGTTGGACTTTCCATTTACATCTCAAACCAACCAAGTCGAAGGATCAAAAGGCCACCACATGATTAGTAACCTTAAGTTGATAGAGAACATAGAACTAGCATTTACTACTCTCATAAACCAGATAACTTTCTTGTTATTGACTCAGGTGCTTCTCCCCACTTTTTTAGTAACATTAAGTTGATAGAGAATTTAGAACTAGCGGTAGGGAATGTAGACATAGTTAATAGTGATTGGATTCTAGTTCAAGGAGAAGGAGAGCATGGTGGACTTAGACTATTTGATTAGAATCAAGTGTAGCGCACATAATCAAATATTGTGTTATACAAGCATGATGGTAGGAAGAGCATGGTGTGTGATCTCTGCTAGAGAATAACCCACACCAAGGATAAGTGTTGGATTCCCCATCTACATCTCAAACTAAACAAGTGGAATGATAAAAACACTACAAATGGGTAGTAACGTTAAGTTGATAGAAAACATAGAACTAGCACTTACTCCTCTTACAAACCGGCTAACTCTCTTGTTATTGACTAAAGTGCTTCGCATCACTTGTTTAATAACATTAAGCTGATAGAGAACTTAGAACTAGTGGTATGGAATGTAGACATAGCTAATGCTGATAGGATTCTAGTTCAAAGATTAGGTAGTCTTAGACTCTCGAGTAAGAATTCTGTGGAGCTCACCTTAGTAAACATTGTGTTATACAAGGATTATCGTAGGAATAGCATAATGTGTGATAACTGCAAGAGAATAGACCACACCAAGGATAAGTGTTGGATTCTCCATCTACATCTAAAACCAAACAAGTGCAAGGATAAAAACGCCACCACATGATTAGTAACCTTAAGTTGATAAAGAATGTAGAACTAGCACTTACTAGTCTCGCAATATGTGTGACTCTGTTGTTATTGACTTAGGTTCTTCTAACCACTTGTTTAGTAATCTAAGTTGATAGAGAACATGGAACTTTCAGTAGGGAATGTAGTATAAGGAATGGCTATCTTGGTTGATAGTATTCTAGTGTAAGTAATAGCTATCTTGGACTCTTTAGTAAGAATCGTGTGGACCTCATTTCGACAAATAGTGCGTTATAGAAGCATGATGGTAGGGAGGACATGGTGTGTGATCACTGGAAGAGAATTGGCCACACCAAGAATAAGTGTTGGATTCTCCATCTACATATCAAACCAAATAAGTGGAAGGATAAAAATGCCACCACATGATTAGTAATCTTAAGGTGATAGAGGACGTAGAACTAGCACTTACTACTTTCACAAGCAGGCTAACTCTCTAATTATTGACTAAGGTGCTTTTCACAACTTTTTAAATAACATTAAGTTAATATAGAACTTGGAACTAGTGGTATGGAATGTAGACATAGCTGATGGTGATATGATTTTAGTTCAAGAAGTAGGTTGGGAACGTAGATATAGTGAATGGTAATAGTATTCTAGTACAAAGAATAGGGAACCTAAAATTAGGAATCTAATACTCTTCGATAAGAATTGTGTGGAGCTCACTCAACAAATCATGTGTTATACAAGCATGATGGAAGGAAGAGGACGGTGTGTGATCACTGCAAGAGAATGGGCCACACCAAGGATAAGTTCTGTAGTCTCCATCAACATCTCAAACCAAAAAACTGGAATGATGAAAAGGACACCACAAGATTTGTAACCTTAAGTTGATACTGAAAGTAGAACTAGCATTCTCAAAAATTGCCTAACTCTCTTGTTATTGACTCAAGTGCTTCTCATCACTTGTTTAGTAACATTAAGTTGAAAGAGAAGTTATAACTAGCCGTAGGGAATGTAGACATAGCTAATGGTGATAGGATTCTACTTCAAGGCGTAGGTAATTTTAGACTCTTTTGTTAGAATCTTTTTGAGCTCACGTCAGCAAATAGTGTGTGATACAAGCATGATGGCAGGAAGAGAATGGTGCTTGATCACTGCAAGAGAATAGGCCACACAAAGGATAGGTGTTGGATTCTCCATCTACTTCTGAAACCAAACAAGTGGAAGAATAAAAACGCTGCCACATGAATAGTAACCTTAAGTTGATAGAGAACTTAGAACTAGCACTTACTCCTCTCACAAATCGGCTAACTCTTTATTTATTGACTGATGTTACATTTATTTCTAAACTACCAATTAAATCAACAAACGCAAACCATCATTGCAAGCATTTGAGGTTCGAATCCGCAAGGAACTTAGAATTAACATATTAAGATCATTAGACTAAAATATAAGCTAAAGCAATCGATTTTGAATTTGAACTAGAAACAATTAACTCAAACTAAAAGCAACCAAATTCAAACAAAGTCTTAACAAGATGAACTCAATACTAGCAACTAAATACTAAAATAAAACTCAAGCAATACAAGGAAATAAGGATCAAACTTAGGAAATCAAGAAAGCAATGGGTGTTTGGTTAGGAAAATGATCAATTGGGAAACATAACTAACTAATGATGCAACAAGGAACAATAAAGCTCAGCCTAGCACATGAATCACAACACTAGATCAACCCACTCTCATGGCAATAACCTCTATATCAATCAATCGATTTACTAAACTCTCATTTGAAAACCAATCAATTAATAAGCATTAGGATCAAGTTCACTAAGTCCATTAATCCCCATAACATCATCTCACGAAGGTTAATGGAAAAAGCTCATAAAAAGGTCTTTCAGGAATTTCACCGAACACCTCTCAAACATGAAACTTCCTAGCATCTAGATTCAAATGGCCACTCAAATCTAGCATTAAGATCACCTAATATAATGGAATGTAACAACCTAAGCATCAAAATTGAATCATCTAACCCTAGATTACCTAACCATCAACCCATCCAAAGACTACTCAAAATTCATAACAATAGAAAACAAAACAAAAGATAGAAAGATGAACATAATGATATAGAGTAGAAATAGGATAAAGAGATTCTTCAATAATATTCAAAGAAACAATCCAAGAGGATCATCGAAGTGGGTCTCTAGTATTCTTCCTCAAACTCTCTCCAAAACAAGCTTAGAAGATTGGATAAGTCACAAAAATTATGATAAATGTCTTTTAAAAATGGAACCAGGTCGACTCGGGACACACCGGGTCAGATAACTCAAAAAAAAAATGTGTGTTGCTGAGGTCGATCTGCTGGTGTCGACTTGGAGGTTGACCCTTTGCACATCCAGAAGTGGTGATCCTTGGTTTGCAAATCGAGCTCTCAAAATTGACGTAGAGGTCGACTCTTGCATAATAGAAAATTCTGACTCTTTACGAGCACGAAATCTCCAATTGGCAGGCGCTTTCTTGTTTTATATCTTGCCAACCAAGAGGTTTTCTAGGATTGTGTTTTGGATTTATAGCTCTAGTAGTCACCAAGCTCTAGATTTATCGTTCTCGAGTGCTGTTTAGGTTGTTAGTTTCATTTTTATAAAAAGAAAAACCGTAAAAATTGATTCGTTGCTGACTTTATGTTTGTTGTTCTTATTGTGGTCTTTGTGTGTTCTTAATTTTTGCATGAGTTTTGATCCGATTATTTACTTTCAAGTTTGTTTAGGGTGTTATTGCCATATTGATTTTGCTGTACATTTTGATTAATACTGTGGACCGAATCTATGTTTCCTTACAATTCTCCGCGTACTAATTATTGTGGTCCGATCTGATTTTTGTTTCCTTATTTACCAATCCGTGCATTCTGCTTAGTTCGTTTATCCGAGTCCTTTTTTCCTTTTCTTGCTTTCGGCTTTGCTTGGTTATTGATCTCATTTTTAATTTGGTTTCTTGCCTTTAAACCGAGTTCTGTTACTTGATTTGAACCAAGTTTCCTTATTTGAAATCATTGGTTCCAGCAAGACTTCTTACTAACACTTAGCCATTTTCTTGCTTTGTGTTTGTCGAGGTAACAATGTCCAAGAAAGATGGAGCAGCTTCGACTGTGAACCAGCTTACCAGACTCACGAATGCACTTATTAACATTGAAACACAAATCACCATGATGAACGAGCGCAGGGATTGTTTGGAGCGAGCACCACCACCCGTAGCAAGACCAGGCGAATAATAAGATACTCAAAAAACAACACACACGATCGAACAAAACATCCAATCAAACCACTAGCGTTTTAACTACATGGACAATTTAGAAGAGGATCAGTTCGAGTACAATTCGGATGAACAATCCATCCCACTAGTCACCCGTACCACCCGACATGAGTATCAGCAACATCATTATCCGCAAGACCTGGACAATTACCCGGAATGCTGCCTATAGGAGGAAAGCCGCATAGTACACGCGACCAGTCACGGATCCGGTTTTGCCAAACCATTGAGACACTAAAGCTATTAGTTGCCGAGACATAGATGGACCATTTTTGTTCATTGATCCAAAACTCACGGCTTCAACATTTGCCTGACGAGTTAATCCAAAAGCACACCTGGATTGGAAACGATGGTTAGATAACATCTTTGAGTGTTATGAATATCCTATCCGTAAACAACTTGGTTTTGCAACAATACAACGCACTGAAGGATCCCTCACATGGTTGGAAAGAGAAGTAGCTGACGGAAGAGGCCACCCTACCAGGCAGATTGATTGTTGGAACGAGATGAAGCACCTTATGCATCGCCGGTACATACCGGGCAACTTGCTAAAGGATCCAAGAGAGTTGAAGAATACATTGACAAGTTTGAGCTGTTGAAGAATTGGCTTCAAGTGGAAGACTCAGAGGAAGCACTTATGGTGAAATTCATCAGTGGGTTGAATGAGCGGATCACGGCCAAAGTAGAGAGGAACCTTTACCACGATCTTCATGAGGTTTTGCGCCTTGCCATTCAAGCCGTGCAACATATCAAAAAAAGAAAACTGCCAAGCCAAAGACTACTTGGACTGCAACCAACGCTGTAAAAGCATCACCAAAGAAGTTTGAGAGTGAGTCCTGACTGAAAAAGCTGACAACTAATTCATAAAAGCCAATTGAGGTACCAAAAGTTTGAATCCTCTCTTACTTGTGATATAACTTGTTTTAGGTGTCAAGGGAGAGAACATGTGGCACGAGATTACCCAAAAAAACGAGTCATGATACTCAGAGCTGATGGCGGATATGAGTCACAAGACAAACCAGACAAAGAAGAACCAACTACGCAAACCCTTAAATAGAGCTTTTAAAGCACAGCGAGTCGTTAGTCATCCAATAGGTAGTTAGTACCATTTTCGACTCTGAAGACTTGATTCAATGGGATAACATCTTCCACACCAGTTGCACCATCCACGCTAAGATATGAAATCTGATCATTGATGGTGGTTCTTGTACTAATGTGGCAAGCAGGCACATGGTCGAGAAGCGAAAGCTTCAAAAGACCAGACACCCATATACGTACAAGTTTTGTTGGCTAAATGACAAGTCCGAAGTGAGTGTAGACGAGCAAGTTACCTTTCTATTTAGCATCGGACGATACCATGACCAAGTAACTTGTGACGTTGTCACTATGCAAGGTAGCCATGTACTTTTTGGACAACCATGGCAGTTCGACCAAGAAGTACATCATGATAGCTGAACCAATCTATACACCTTGGTTCACGAGATGGAGAAGTATACACTCACCCCCTTGACATTGACTCAAGTCCGTGAGATTCAAGCTAAGCAATCAAAGGAAACCGACGTAAAATGTTCCAACTTTTACATCTCTTCACATAAGTTTTCTAAAGCTATCACTAGAGAAGAGCAGGTACTACTCATGATCTTTAAGGATTGTTTTATTACAGGTCAAGAGGACATTGTACTACCAGCCAGAATGATAGCCCTACTAGACAAGTACAAGTACGTGTTTCCGAACAAAATCCCATCCAGCTACCACTAATACGTGGCATCAAGCACCAGATTGATCTAGTGCTTGGAGCTCCATTGCCCCATCGCCCAGGATATTGCATGAATCCCGAGGAAACCCATGAGTTTGTGAAGCAAGTTCAAGAGTTGATGGACAAGGCTATATTCAGCAAAGCCTCAATCCTTGTGTCATACCAGTCTTACTACTGCCCAAGATGGACAGATCGTGGAGAATGTGCATGGACTGCCGAGCCGTTAACAACATCATGGTCAAGTATAGACATCCGACTCCCCATTTGGATGATATGCTAGACGAGCTAAGTGGAGCCGTGATCTTCTCGAAGATCAACCTCAAGAGAGGTTACCATCAAGTAAGGATAAAGGAAGCCAACAAATGGAAAACGACCTTCAACACCAAGCGGGCCTCTAGGAATGGTTAGTCATGCCATTCGGACTTACTAACGTGCCTAGTATTTTTATGCGCCTCATGAACCAGGTTCTACGTTCTTATATCTCAAAGTTTGTTGTAGTTTATTTTGATGACATCCTTATTTACAGTAAGATGTTAGCCGAGTACATCAGACATCTTGATATGGTCTTGAGTACTCTCCAAAAGGAAGAACTATATACCAATCTCAAGAAGTGCATCTTTTGTATTGATGAGGTTGTCTTTCTAGGTTTTGTTGTAAGTGGTCCTGGTCTTAGAGTCGACCAAGAGAAGATAAGGGCAAATCAAAAATGACCCACATCAATGACTATCGAACATGTCCGCAGTTTTCACGGACTCACTAGCTTCTACGATCGGTTTGAAAGAGATTTCAGCACCATAGCCACACCACTCACTATGGTCATCAAGAAGGACGTCCCTTTCAATCGGGGCCTCTGCCAAGAAGAAGAATACAAGGGCTCAAGGATAGTCTGACCCGTGCCCCCAGTATTATCTTTACCAGATTTTAATCCAACCTTTGAAGTTGATTGTGATGCTTCAGGTTTAGGGATCATAGCTGTCTTGACACAAGGAGGGAAACTGGTAGCATTCTTCAGCAAGAAGCTTAGTGGAGCAACCCTCAACTACCAACTTACGAAAAGGAACTCTATGTGTTGGTCCGCTCGTTGGAGATGTGGCAGCATTACCTCTTAGCCAAGGAGTTCGTGATACACATGGACCATGAGACATTGAAACACTTAAGAGGCCAGATCAACCTTAAGAAGAGACATGCACGTTCGCTCGGTTTCCTAGAAACCTTCCCGTACATGATCAAGTACATGAAGAGCAAGGAGAACATAGTCGCGGACGCACTCTCAAGGCGACAAGCCCTCATTAAGAAAATGGAGGCTAAGGTATTGAGTTTGAATATCTTAAGACTCAGTATGTTGATGATGCCGATTTCAAGGAGGCTTCTGAAGCTTGCAGCCAAGGTGTGTACAAAGATTTCTATCTCTATGACGGGTTTATCTTCAAGAAAAGGCGGCTCTGCATCCCTCAAGGATCCATCACGGAGCTACTCGTGACCGAAGCTCATGGAGGAGGACTCATGGGACATTTTGGAGTCAAGGAGACGCTAAGCCTTCTCAAGGTACATTTCTTTTGGACGCACATGAAGTGGGACATCACCATACACTACAAGCGTTGCATCGCATGCCTAACCACTAAATCCAGGTCATATCCTCATGGTTTATATATGCCTATTTCTATCCCTAACACCCCTTTGGGTCACTAGGTGTTTCTATGGACTTTGTATTAAGACTACCCAGGTACCAGTAGAAGGACAAGATTCTAGTCATGGTTGGATCGTTTCTCCAAAATGGTGCATTTCATTCTATGTGACAAGTGTACCGATGCAACCCGAATCATGACCTTGTTTAATCAAGAAGTCATACGTCTACATGGCATCCCACAGACCGTCGTGTCCGATCGTGACCCCAAACAAGTGGAAGGATCAAAAGGCCACAACATGATTTGTAACCTTAAGTTGATAGAGAACTTAGAACTAGTTGTAGAGAATGTAGACGTAGCTAATGTTGATGGGGTTTTAGTAAAAAGAATAAGGTATCTTAGATTCTTTACTAAAAATTGTGTGGAGCTCATTTCAGCAAATAGTGTGATGTACATGTAAAATCGTAGGAAGAGTATGGTGTGTGATCAATGCAATATTGTCTATACAAATGAAAAGTGTTGGATTCTCCATAAACATCACATACCAAACAAGTGGAAGGGTAAAAAGGCTACCACATGATTAGTAACCTTAAGTTGATAAAGAACTTAGAATAAGCTTTTCATACTCTCACAAACCGACTAACTCTCGTTTTATTGACTTAGGTGCTTCTCACCTCTTGTTTAGTAACATTAA
>OVBA01008130.1:0-13111 GCA_900406435.1 Lepidium aucheri
CAAATCACTACTCACCTTCGGTTTCACTCAAAACAAGAAAGATTACTCACTATTTTCCTATAATCGTGGTGAGTCTTGCTTATATGTCTTGGTTTATGTTGATGATCTTGTGATTGGTGGTAATGACTCCGAGTTAATAACCAAGTTTAAGGCATATATGAGTTCTTGCTTCCGCATGAAAGACCTTGGTGTCTTGAAGTATTTTTTGGGNAAAATTGCACGGAGTAGTAGTGGCATTTATGTTTCTCAGTGTAAGTATGCTTTGGACATCATAAATGAATGTGGTTTACCTGGTTCTCGTCCGTATGATACACCAATTGAACAAAATCACACCTTAGCACGAGATGAGGGTGATTTTTTCGATTATCCATCTCGTTACCAACGATTGATTGGCCNTATCCATCTCGTTACCGACGATTGATTGGCCGATTGGTTTATCTTTCAACAACACGACCGGATCTCAGCTATGCAGTCCATCTCTTGGCTCAATTTCTTGCGAAACCTCGCCAACAGCATTGGGCTGTGGCAACACGAGTTGTTCGTTACTTGAAAGGTACTCTCGGTCAAGGTATTCATTTCAGCTCTCGGTCAGATTTACATGTTACTGCATATTGCGATGCAGATTGGTCAGCTTGTCCCTTGACTCGTCGTTCTTTAACTGGTTATGTCGTCCTTCTTGGTGGTTCTCCTATCTTGTGGAAAACTAAGAAACAACCAACAGTATCAAGGTCTTCGGCTGAAGCTGAACACCGAGCGATGTCTTATACTTATTCTGAAGTTCAATGACTTCTTGAACTCTTGCCTGCGTTCGGTGTTCCTCATCCTGAGGGTGTTACTTTCTTATGTGATAATAAATCAGCACTTCATATTATGAAGAATCCTGTGCTCCACGAGAGGACTAAGCATATTGAGAATGATTGCCATATCATAAAGGATGCTTTTCAAGATGTGATACTGAAGCCTGGTCATGTATGAACAACCGAACAAGTGGCGGATCTTCTTACCAAGTCCCTTGGTCGAGTACAGTTTCGATATCTTCTTGACAAGATGGGAGTTCGTGATCTTCACTCGCCATCTTGAGGGGGAGTATTAGAAGACAGATTGGTCCGATTGGTTTAATGTTAATGATGTTGGTTTTGTGTTGTTGGTTTAAGTTATTATCTTCTAGGTTAAACTCTATTGATATATATGCTGTAATCGATAACACTCTTCTTGATAGAAGGAAAGGTCTCTTAAAGAAGGCTCACGAGCTTTCCGTTCTATGTGATGCTCAAGTCGCCGCCATTGTCTTCTCTCAGAATGGAAGATTATATGATTTCGCTAGCTCCGAGTAAGCATCTATCTATATATATGAATCTAGCTACTCAGTATTTCTATATATACAATCATTTAGAAACTGTTCCATATATTTGCTCTTTCAAACTTTGCTAATGTTTGTTTCCCCAATCAGTTTTAGTCAAAACTTTCTCAAGGTATGCTCTTTGAAAATACTTGTAGTTTGTAGAATAACGGATGAATTAAAATCTAATCGAATTTCCTGACTATAAGAGTTTTAAGCTAATTAAGTAATTTTTTAGGCACGAACTAAGTCTTCGAGTGTTTTCCGAAAAAGCGTTCTTGAAGTTTGAACCTCGTAACGTGGGATAATCTGATTCGTATATACAGAATAAATTATTTTCTTCTCTTAGACCAAGTATTCGAGAGCAAAGCAAGAGTAATGAAACCTAGGGTTTGTACCTCGCTTAGAGAGAGGTAGAGGAAAGACAGACTTTATTCATTCATCTTCTCTTTCACCAACTTATTCTTATCTCCATTTCAATCTCTTTTTTTTTTACTTTGTATATATATCACAAATTTTCTTGATTGGATTCTTTTGGTCTGAACAAATCTCTCTTCTTTGGAGGTCTTCAACTCGAATCTTAACAGATTTAGCAAAAGGGTTTTGTGGGGGGGGGGGTTTGCTTAATTTGTTTTTTTCTAGATTCCCAGCATTTTCGGTTGAGGTTGTCACTTTGACTTTTAGGTTAGAGCTTCTCTACTCTTTGGATCTCGCTTCCATTCTCAAGAAACCATTTCTGGGTCTCTAGATCCAAGTGAGTTCATTTTCTTTTTAATAGAAACTAATTTTTTCTTTCCCAAAAGTCAATCAGCTTTAGGGTTTCATTAAACTTGGCAGGAAGATGGTGAGAGGGAAGATCGAGATAAAGAGAATCGAGAACACGACGTGCAGACAAGTTACGTTCTCTAAACGAAGGAAAGGTCTCTTAAAGAAGGCTCACGAGCTTTCAGTTCTATGTGATGCTCAAGTCGCCGCCATTTTCTTCTCTCAAAATGGAAGATTATATGATTTCGCTTGCTCCGAGTAAGCATCTATCTATATATATGAATCTAGCTACTCAGCATTTCTATATATACAATCATTTAGAAACTGTTCCATATAATTGCTCTTTCAAACTTTGCTAATGTTTGTTTCCCCAATCAGTTTTAATCAAAACTTTCTCAAAGTATGCTCTTGGAAAGTACTTGTAGTTTGTAGAATAACGGAAATCTGTAGAATGAAATTAAACCTAATCGAATTTTTTGACTATAAGGGTTTTTGTATGATTAGGTAATTCCAATCGATGGATTGGTCTCATATTATTGACATAGATTATATACACAAATGATGTGAGATTAGCCGTTGGAGGCTATTCAATACTATCCTAAATTACATAAAGAGTAAATGTAAGAATATATAGTTTCCTATTCTAATACCCTCCCACAGTCAAAACCTCATGATGGACGTACGTTTAGACTGGATACGAAATCGTTGAACAAGGAGGTGGTTAGGCCCTTTGTGAAAATATCTGCATATTGTTGTGATGAAGGCACATGGAAGACACGGACTTGGCCAAGTGCAACCTTTTCTCGAACAAATAGGATGTCTAGGTCAACATGTTTTGTACGTTGGTGTTGAATGGGATTGGTGGATAAGTAGACATCACTTATATTTTCATAGTAAATAATGGTTGCTTGTGTAATAGGACACTGGAGTTCTAGGTAAAAGGTTTCAGATCCACGTCGTTTCAGCTACAACATTGGCAACCCCTCTGTATTCAGCTTCAGCACTGGAGCGCGAGACCGTCGGTTGATGTTTGGAAGACTATGAGATGAGGTTGTCACCAAAGAAAACACAATAACTAGAGGTGGAGCGACGAGTGTTGGGACAACCAGCCCAATCAGCGTCGGTATAGGCAGTTAGTGATGTAGTTGTAGATCGAGAGAAGTGTAAGCCTTGAGTGATTGTTCCCTTAATGTAGCGGAGAATACGTTTAAGTGTGTTGAAGTGAGGTTCACGTGGGTCATGCATATAGAGACAGATTTGTTGGACTGCATAGACAATATCGGGGCAAGTGATTGTGAGATATTGTAAGGCGCCTGCAAGACTTCTATATAGTGTAGGATCAGCAACATATTCACCTATATCTGCTCGAAGTTTTGCTGCGATAACGACAAGTGTGCCACATGGGTTGCAAGTGGTCATGTTGGCACATGTAAGAATGTGTGCAGCATAATTTTGTTGACTTAAGAGAATGCTATTGTTGTCCCTGTGAACAACAATTCCCAAAACATAGTGAAGTAACCCAAGATCGGTCATAGAAAATTCAGATTTTAATGAGGAAATGATTGACCTGAGAAGAGTGTTTGAGGAGGCAGTGAGGAGGATGTCGTCACGTAAAGAAGTAGGTAAACAAAATCTTTTCCTCGACGAAGTATAAAAAGAGAAGTATCACTTTTGTTGTTGATGAAACCAATTTTTGTTGCATAGAGAGCAAAACGTTGGAACCATGTGTGAAGAGCTTATTTTAAACCGTATAGTGATTTTTGAGGAGACAAACATGATCTGGTTTTGTCGGATCAACAAAGCCTGCTGGCTGACGCATGTAGACGGGTTCTTCAAGATTGCCATGGAGGAAGGCGTTTTTAATGTCTAATTGATGAACATGCCAATCTTGTCACATGGCAATGTGTTGTTGGCTTGACAACGGGGCTGAATGTTTCATCACAATCAACGCCTGCTTCTTCTGATTTTCCATTGGGAACTAGACGAGCTTTGTAGCGAGAGAGAGTGCCATCTGAATTAAACTTATGATGAAACAACCACATGAGCAAATAATATTAGTGTTAGGAGGACGGGGAACAAGTTCCATGTGTTAGCTAGTTTAAGAGATTTGTATTCATCAGTCATGGCAAAATTCCAATTTGGATCCTTAGCTGCATGAACATGAGACAAAGGAAGACATGAAACAATATCAGTATGAAGAGAAATAATAATTTTGGGTTTAATGATACCACTTTGACTTCTGGTCCGCATCATAGGTGGTGGAGTAGGAAAATAAGATTATGAAGAAGGGTATATGACCAGAATCCGAAGGTGATGGTGATGACGTAGATGGGGAAGAAAACGTTGCGGACGTGTGTTGTTGGACTAATAAAGGAGATGAACGAGCTGGGAGAGGTGAAGATGTATCCAATGTGGAAGAAGTGGCTAGCGGAGTGGAGTGTGATGATGATGGAAGTTGTAGTGGAGGAGAATAAAGTTATTTTTTAGGCACGAACTAAGTGTTTGAGGGTTTTCCGAAAAAGAGTTCTCGAAGTTTGAACCTCGTATTGGAACTCATTCTGAAATCAGTACTTGACACCTTATAATATGAAAAAGGTCAGTGATGATGCCATAAATTAAATACCATAGAGTACAATTGGACCGTTTTTAGAATATGAAACTACATGATTCTTGAGACAAGATCTTGTGGCTTTGTGCCAATATATTGAATTTGTGACGGTCCTAACTACCCAATATATAGCTTATCCTTTTAAGAATCATTAATTTCTATGAATACAACAAGTTTCACAATATATATATATATATATACTAGAATTATACCCGCGTTACAACGCGAGATTTGATTGTTTTTGATATTTTATTCATTTAGGTTGTTAGACCCGTGCTCATATTTTGAAATATTGTTTTTGAGATGTTGATTCAATGACTGTACCCGGACTAAAATTGATTTGTATTAGAGGACTCATTCGACAAAATACTCAAATGAGTCCTAAATCTATATATCCAAAAAACTAAGCTTGAACCCGAACAAAAACTAAATCAAGAACCAAATTTTAGCTCTCTAGAGTTTTATTATTATTATTATTATTATTGTTTTTAATTTTGAAATTTTATATAAAAATACTTCTAAACCCAAATTTGATCTATAGCGAACCGAACCAAAATACCAAAGAGGAGCCGAACCCCAAAAAATACCATAATGGGTCTTAAATTTATGTACCCAGAAAACCGAATCTAAATCCGAACATGAACCGAATCAAGAACCAAATTTGTAACCAATATATTTATATTAAACTTTTTTTTTGTTTATTATCTTTTTTTAAATATTTATTAGTTTTAAATGTTTATATATAAATCTGTAATGCGGGATTTGATTGTTTTTCAAATTTTATTCATTTAGGTTATTAGACACGTGCTGATATTTTGGAATATTGTTTTTGAGATGTTGATTCAATGACTGTAACCCGAACTAAAATTGATATGTATTAGAGAATCCATCCGACAAAATACTCAAATGAGTCCTAAATCTATATATCTAAAAAACTAAGCCCGAACCCGAACCGAAACTAAATCAAGAACCAAATTTTAGCTTTCTATAGTTTTTTTATTATTATTGTTTTTAATTTTAAAATTTTATATAAAAATACCTCTAAACCCAAACTCTATTTATACCGAACCGAACCATATCCAAAAAATAAAAATATATGAGTAAGTCTAAAATCAAAAAAACCAAAATACTGAATTAGAGGAACCAAACCCAAAACAAATACCATAAATGGGTCTTAAATCTGTGTGTCCGGAAAATCGAGTCTAAATCCGAAAATGAATCGAATCAAGAACCAAATTTGTAACCAATATATTTATATTGATTTATTTTTTCTTTTTTGTTTTGGTTTTTTTTCTAAATATTTATTAGTTTTAAATTTATGTATATAAATTTGTAACAAAACCTACCTTAGGCCAATTTTCATGAGTTGTTACAAATCATATGTTAATTTTATCCTAAAGTTTTATAACATGTTCAAAATGAAAGTGTCTCCCGCTTTAATATATAAGATATATATATATATATATATATTTGCATTTTGAGATAATTGAAAATGTTACGATGTTATCCATCCTTGGGAAATATTTCGTAGTTTCATACTCATGATAACTCATATGAGATAAGAATGAATAAGATACATGTAATTTGCATGTATATGATCATGATGATAACAATTTGGGAAATATATATATATACGCTAATAAACACATGTAATACGAATTGATGAAGATGCTCTTGAAAATGTATTTTCAGCATGAAGAATATTATGGAACAATATGAGATCTACAAGACGGAGTATTTTGGAGCAGATAGACTCCAAAGACAGAGATATGTGCAAGAGCTCAAAAACCAGATGGTGATAATGGTGAATAAGATTGAACATCTACAATTTCATTGCCGGTGAGCCTCTCATCTTTCTGTATCTATACTGCATGTCATTACAAGAAACAAACTCAGTCTCAGATGGCAAAAACCATCACGAACCCGTATGCAATGGTCATTTCAGACGGATTCTGTATGGTATTCTACTGTCGAGTCTAGGTCGTGGGAATTTGACCTATATATATATTCTCTTAATATGAAATCTGTGATTGTACTTATACACTCTAATAAACATCTCCAGGAGGCTGATGGGACAAGATTTGGATTCATGTTCGGTTGAGGAACTCAAGGATACAGGTATCCAAATTGAGAAAAGCCTAAGTATTGTCAGATCAAGAAAGGTAAATGATCACATTAAGTATTAATAATTACGGACATATATAAAGTTTGATTCTCATATTACAATCTCTACATATGTTTTCATAATGTATTGAACAAAAATGATCATAGAATTATGTAAAGAGTTTGACTTATACGTCTTCTATGAGTATATATATATATATATATGTATTTGCTTATTCAAATTCTATAATCTTGGCAGGCTAAGTTAAAGGAAGATGCGATAAGAAAACTAAAATCACAGGTACTATTACTAATTTAGTTTAATTTTATCAAAGCGAATGTGATTTCTAATTGTCTTTGCAAACTTTGTTGATTTTACTTCACTAGATTGCAGGAGAGAGGGAGGTCTTGAACGAGAACAGTACACTGCATCACTTGGTATACACACTTTCAATTGTTAAGTCTTAATCTTTCAATATTAGTATAGTAACTCATTAATTATAATGATTGGTATTTCATACATGTTAGGTTTTTATATATGTTAGTACATTTCAGTTAGGAGAAAAGCCCTTGTGGATGCAATTGATAAGCGTAGAGAGTGAGAATAAGCAGCTTCGTGTGGTTGCGGAGACATGAAAATATCGGATGTCAAAACTGACTTGTTCATCGGATTGCCTGGAAACTGATTTGTCTATTTTTAAGCTATCATAATGCAGCGGGTGGGAATCGAATCCTGGTGCCAAGTCATTAGCTGGATTATCTTAACCACCTGACTGAGAGCAACTCGGCATAGTCTATCTGTTAAATTATGTATATTATCAATTTATGCCTAAAAAATAATTCTCTTTATATATAAGCAAAAGAATAAGGTAGTATCTTATTATTTTTCTTCTTCTCATGTAAGAGAAGATTATATTTTTCTCACTTAAAATAATGTTATCTTCAATTTTCAGAACATTATAAATATCACAGCTTAAAATTTTGTTTTGAATAACCCGAACACATTAAGTTTTCGTTACCTAGTATTGGAGTATTAAATCCAAATAGTTAATAGTTTTGACCGCTAAGACTTTGAAGGTATCAATGATATTAGAGCATGTTTTCTATACTGATGAAGCCAGATATTTGGAATATTTCCAAGAGAAAATTAGGTGATTTTCATGTTTTTCATATTAAGAAATGACATAAGTTTTCGGAAATTAAGTATATGACATGACTTGCTTGGAGTGTTTATACTAAACTACCCCTTAACATAAAACAAATCTAATATTGTATTGTTTCAATTTTTCTCTTATTCTTCTCCCACGTCGTTGTCGTTCTTCTTCCCAAATTCTTTTTCTTCTTCATCCGTTCCTTTGTTTTAACTCTACTCTGTTTTCAGTTTCCACAGATATTTTCACCTTCTCATAACTTATTTTCCTCCATCGTCTCTTGCCGTCGTTTTCAAGCATCGCATTCAAAATCCTAAATCAAAGAAGGTACAAAAGGTCATTCATATTCTTAGATGTTTATGTTTAATGTTCATGTCTCTCTTTTTCCAATTTCAAAATCAACACTAATATTGTTTTTGAAATTGTATTTCTATAATTATATGTAAAGATCTTCTTCAATATCTTTTAAATTAAATCTGATATGTGTATTGATGCTATATTAAGAACCACTTCTGAGTATCAAATGGTGGATCTCGGGGACGGCGGTGGTGGAGGAGAAGGGAAATCAACGGTGATGGAGGATGTTCACAAAGGTTGTTGAGTTAGCAGATAAAATATGAGTTAGCAGATAAACTAAGTGTTAACGGATCATATATTTCTATTTTCTTGTGTGGGTTTTGATTGACAAAGTTTAGCCTTTTTAGTTTCATATGTTTATGCTTTATTAATTCGTCTTCTTTCTTCTTTGCTAAAGTTAATTAGGAGATCCAGAATAGATGCAAACGAAATCCGTGGAAAATTATTTGTTTGCTGCAGACTTGTATGTTAGCTGTAAAGTATATATTAGCTGCAAACTATGTGAACAAGTGTCTGGAAAAAATCTCTTGTAATAATACTCTAGCTTATCCATTTCTCCATACTTTCCTGAATCATCTGCATCATGTGATCAACCAATGTATATTATTTGCTAATAACAAAATAAATACTTGTAAACACATTTAATAATGAGCAAAAAGGTAACTCTTTTGGTACATGCAAAAAGTATGAATAATTAACATGTTAAACACATACGAAGACCCCATACGGTTGGGGTCCTTTGGTGTAGTAATGAAAGTTGGGAGACATCTGAAAAATCCCCTCCATGTGGCTGATCCCAAAGTATATATTGTTAACCAACGTGCTGTACGGAATAATCTACAATGAATTTGTGGTTATTTTGTTTATAAGTGTGCAAAAAAATATGTATCACGTAACTAATTTATTTGAAATCAACTGATTTATTTGCATATACTATTAGACTCACGTGGCAGACCTTTCTGCTTAAGAACCCCTGATTAAAAACGAAGTACTTTAAACAGAAATAGACACAATCAATACACCAAAACATGTAATAAAGCCCAGTTATACAGTAGGTAGACAAGTACGAATCTTTAAAAATCATGTTCTAACTCAGACTCAGGCCCAATTATACCAGTTACACATTTATGCGGTTATCAGATCTTCATCTCGAGCTACGGAGAAGTGCGGTATGATGATAGAGTAGCCGTAAAACTATGAACAAAAGTTTGGAGGTTATTTTGTAAATAAGTATGCAAAAGCAAATATGTATCGGGTAACTAATTTATTTGAAGTCAACTAATGTGTTTGCATATATCATTGGAAACAAGTGACAGACCTTACTGTATAAGAACCCTGATTTAAAATGAAGTACACATAACATGGAAATACCAATTATAAAGAATACGCAATCAATACGCGAGAACACAAACTCAGGCGTGTTATAGACTAGGAGGCACACACAAATCTTCCAAAATCACGTAAAACAATTGTTTCTATATTACTTAATAATTTACAGATAAAATAATAATTATGAGACGGAATAATAGTTATCGGATAAAATAATAGTTATCAATTTATTATCAGAAAATTTGTCAAATCATCTTCATCTTCTTCATGAGAGCTTAAGCTGACATGCAATGATGGCGACGTTGGTATTTTTTAATCATTTTTTCTTTTTTAATTTTTGAATATTTGTTTCACATATACATTGATCTATCAATAAATAATCGAATTTGTGAAGAAAATGCCACCGGATAAATTGTTACAACGAGATATTCAACGACACCAAAAAATTGTGATAAAACTCTCTTGGGTTTTGTCCGATAGAAAATTACAAGAGATAAACAGTCGTCAAACTTTTAGAAGACGGAGCAAAATCCAATTGGCGATGAGCTTGTTGTTGGAGAAATTCACGAAACCAGATTCGAACATTTCAAAAACTACCTAACCAAGCAGGCATGGCTGTCAACTTACCATAAATGCTGAAGAACGCCTAATACAAACCTAAGGGGACACAACAAGAGAATATACAATCACAAATGACAGTTTCCTTTGGAAACCCAATCAGAATAAGAGTACACACAATGAGCTAACAACCTTTATGCTTAAGAACACAATTCCGTAGCATATAACAAAAAATATGTGTGCAACCGTGATTGTTAGCAACAAAATTATGCACCTGTTTTTGCTGCATACTGCAGAATTACTTGCATTACACAAATTCCACCAACCTTAATGCTGAAGAACACCTAATACAAACACTAAAGGGAGACAACAAAAGAAGACACTATTACAGATGACAGTGCCATTTGGTAACCCAAGCAGAATAAGAGTACACACAATGTGCTTACAATGTTAGATGCTTTACCCAAGTTTTGCAACATAGATTGATGGAGCAATCACAGCAGACATCAATAACATCTGAACTAATAAGGGATAAATCTCTTTCACACAGAGTCCAAAATCTTATGATTTGCCAAAGCTGAACATTAAACACACAAAAATAGTCAATATTACAGCAAATTTTATCGTAAGCACAATCACATTTCGAATAATAACCCATACAATTAAATGTGATTTAGGGTTTCTGCACCATACATTCTCCATAGTCACTAGGCTTAATGCAAAACCTACAAAACGCGGACACATACCAAAAATGCAAAACACAAAACCTCAAACTCCATGGTGGAGTTGTGTTTAATTCTCACACATTTACCGCAAAATTCCAAAGAAATCGAAAAAACTGGAGGTGGGAAAAGCATTTCACAAACCAGATGAGGAGTCAACATCAAAGAAAGAGACGAAAATCTCATACCTTCGTCAACCTGGGTTTTGGACTAGGTTTGGACTCGGTGGGCTTCTAACGGTGCTGAAAGGTAAGTTGCAGTGTATATGATGATACACAGTTTGACGGAAGTAGATTTATCAAAGCAAAGATTTACTAACACTAGAAGAGTCGTGATAGAAGAGACAAACAAAGTACAGGTTTTATACAAAGATAACAATGGCGACATTTTAGAAGAAAGGAGAGAGAATTAGGATATTTTTTTTCCTTTGTGAACAGACGCTTAACTTAGTAAAAAGCCTTGTACTTTAGAGGTGGTAAATATTCTATAAATCTGTCGTAATAGAAAAATCAAAAAGCTTAGATTCTGTAATCTAATATAGTTTACAATCCATTGTTATAATTTTATCGTGTTATACAAGTCATTAATAATGTCACAGTATACTACGATTGTGTAGCTAAGTCTATGAACTAATTTTGACAAACTTATATGTTATTCATTATAGTTTCTCTAATTTCAAATATCTTTACTATTGTGATAAAACCTTTATTTCCATTTCTCTACGTTTCCATTTTTCTACGTTTCTCTTTTACTAGTCTTATTATTTCCTTTTATCTATGTTGCTTGGCTTGAAAAGCCATGAGACTGTTTCTTTTTGTTTAGGTCAAGACCTCTATATATTCTAAATGTAATGCTCTAAGCCAGACACCTTATTCTAATTGAATTATAAATTGAGTTTTAAACTCTTTTCTCCCTTGCTGCTATCGGCTAGAACTAGGGTTCTCAACGATTTTAAGAAGGCTTGCTTCTTAGGAATTCTCAGACTAAATAAGAAGCTTGCATTATCGTAGTATTGGCTATGTTAGCTGGTATCATATTCCACCAGCTTTAATTTCTCAACTGAAGCTCGTTCCATCTTTGCTCTCCGCTATGGCTCCTCGGAAACCTAATTCTGATGATTACGATGAACTCCGTGCCTTGTTTGCCACGTTTACGGCTGATCTTCAAGCGGCCCTAACTACCACTGTTGAAACGGTGCTAACGATAGTGCTTGCTCGACAACATGCTCCTCTGGTGTCTCATCTCGCCCCGAATTACAACATCTTTGTTGAAGACGTTGATGCCGACCTAAAGGACAAAGATATGTTTGCTAACCCTTGCCAGAGTCCTTGTTTCCAGACCAATCACCGCCGTTACCTCCGTGATAATAACCCTGATACCCGTCGTAATGAGTGTTTTTGTGGTAGTCACAATCATGAAGAATTTGAGGCTCCCTCTACCGAAAATAGTGGACGTGATGGTTCCTCTCCACGTTAATAATCTGGTTTCAAATTGGATTGTAACACCCCGCTCCTAATCCTGAGAGACAAAGTGTTGATCCTTGGCATTGCCAAAAATATATTTTTCTGAAAAATCGGTCGACACCAAAAATCTTGTTCAAAACTCCTGAAATAGCAAAATAAAGAGGGGTGAGTAATGAATTACTCAGTGAGGAGATCACTTCTGCCCACTGAGACTTAAAGCTATATCCTAATTAAAGCAAATCTATCTTATACATAGGAAACAAGCATATACTACTCGTGTTTTTCAACAAGTTATACCAAACATGTCGAATTGCCTATAGCAACCAACTTCATACAACAACTCAACCATCCTCTAGATGACTTCAGAGCCACTACAATTCATCAATTTATTTGCTATGGAAGCAACAGCCCATAGCTCGATACATTCCATAACAAACATCTAATTATGGAAGCGATAACCCGTAGCTCGATACATTCCATGTTAGCAATCTCTCCATGGAAGTGACAGCCCGTAGCTCGATACATTCCATGTCAATGGTCTATTCATGGAAGCGACAACCCGTAGCTCGATGCATTCAATGTCAACCCTTTAATAGACATTTCTTTACATCCTTTAAATAATTTTCTAACTTTTAACTACGCAAACAATATTCCATCTCTCACAAGATAGAACAACACCAATATATTAATATATTTATATATATATATATATATAT
>OVBA01008132.1:0-13108 GCA_900406435.1 Lepidium aucheri
TGTGTCTTTTACTTTTGCTTTGTGTTACTTTGTGATCGTTTTTTACAACAAACAAGGTACGAAGTATTTTACTTATTATTCACGGTTGAGTATAGAGTTCGATATACATGATGTTGTGGCCTTTTTGGTCTAAAATGGAGCCATCAACACCAACTATTAGTGGTTTAACGGTCATGGATAGAATAACACGATGTAGGCGTCAGATCGCTTTATGAAAACATACACATAACACTAATTCTGCTAGGAGAATACGGGAGCTGAAGACTTCGATATATTTTGATTACTTAAATGCATAAACTTCGACTTCGACCATATATTCTAAAAATAGAGTTAGTATAAACCTATAAAGATGAAGAGATCTACTAGCAGCAAAAGAGACGGGCACACTGGCTAAAATCAGATGATTGCAAAACTTGTTATTTTCACGCAGTTACAAAGGACAAAGTGGAACATAATCGCTTGACAAGTATTGAAAATATGAATGGTGAGGTTATCTATAGTAACCAGACCATAGCCGAGGACGCTCAATGCTACTTTCAGATTCTATTTACTAGAGAAACAACTCATTACACTCACAACCAATGACACATGTGCAACATGTTGTTACTCCATAGATGAATGATGATTTGTTAAGGGATATTATCGATATGGAGGTCGGTGATGCTGTGCTTTTTATTGGTGGAACGAAGGCACCGGGACCGAACGAGTTTATTGCTAATTTTTATCACACAATATAGGGATGTTATTGGTCTGACAATTACTAACAGGTGTTTTACCATCTAAATGGAATCATACAGAATTTTGTTTAATACCAAAGATGGCAACACCAAGCACTATGAAAGACTTTCGACAGATTAGTCTTTGAAACGTCTTATATAAGATTGTGTTAAAGCTCTGGGTTAAACACTTAAAACCTATTTTATCAACTTTAACATCTGATCACCAAGCGGCATTCGTACCGGGTCGGTATGTTATCGGTAATTTCATTATTGCACATGAAGTTATGCATTCTTTGAAGGTGCGTCAAAACATTTTTAAATAGTTTATAGCGGCAAAAACGGATGTCAGCAAAACTTATAATCGTGTAGAATGAATTTTCTTTAGGAATGTATTGCAGAGAAAATGGTTCGATGAACATTAAATATATTTACTCATGACATGCGCTTGTACTGTGTCTTTTTTGGTATTGATAATCGGTAGTCTGTTGGATTATTTTCATGCTACGTGGGGTTTATGTTAAGGGGATTCACTTTCCCCATATTTATTCATTATGTGATCTGATGTTTTCAGCACACTGATGACTAATGCTCAATGAGATGGACATATTCAAGGCGTAACACTCGGTACAAATGGCCCGACTATATCTCTTTTATTTTTTGTTGACGACTCATTATTTTTCCTATGTGCTGATATTATAAACAATATGTACCTTTGAAAAATCATTGCCGACTATGCAAAAGATTTGGGCCAACTTATTAGATAAGCCCTTTATCACATTTTGCCAAAAGGTATATCCCAGAAAAGCTAGAGAATAATGAATTATTAAGAGATCCTGAATAAAAACCAAGAAGGTAAGTATCTGGGATTACCAAAGCTATATAGGCGTAGTAAATGTCAAGATTTACAATATATTTTCGAGACAGTATGTTATAGTGTTAATGGATAAGCCAGTTGTTTTTTGAGTCATTTTAGAAAGGAAACTATGATTAAAGTTGTTGCCTATGCGATTCCAGTTTACACAATGAACTATTTTTGTGTCCCGCAAGGTATATGTAAGTCAATCATCAAAGTAGTCTCACAATATTGTTGCGATGAGACACCATTGAGATGAAAGATGGCATGGGGGTCATGGTCAAAAATGATTTGTTCTTAAAGAGATGGTTCTATGGGTGTCCGAGTCTCCATTTTTTTATCAGGCCTTATTAGCTAATCAAGCATGGAAGATCCTATAGTGGCCTGATTGTTTACTACATCGTGTGCTCAAATCATTATATTTTCCCATGGTTTGATTCTAAATGCATCAATGGGGCGACAACCATCTTATGGTTGGGTGTCATTGCTCAAATCATATTTCTGTTGGCTAGTCTACTTAAAAATTAATTGGTATTGATCCTTGGTTGGCCACTCAACCACCTTGTACGCCTCAGTTGTACCACATGCTAACCCAAATTTACCAGCTACACACTTAATATCTCCATCAACGGGACAATGGGATATACATAAGTTACAAGAACTCATTGATCTATCTGATCATTATTGGACACTTAAGCAATATCTATCACCATTACAAATAACAGACTATATCCTTGTAAGTTATAGTGTGTATAGTATCAAATCAAGTTATAGTGTGTATAGTGGCATGAACCAACACAAATGTGTCGCGTCCGCACCTTGGTGCTTATCCGGACTTAACCAAAGGTATTTAGGGTTTACATATCGTGACTAAATTGAAAAATTTTCTATGGCATGTTGGTTCCAGGTCCCTCCTCGTTGCCGATCTATTACTTTGCCGCAAATTAGATGCTTCTCCTATTTGTCTACGATGTTGCTCCAGCTTGGAAACACTTGATCATTTTCTTTTCACCTGCCTTTATGCCTTAGATGTATAGCACCTCACAGGTCTACCCTTCGTAATGCTTGCCGACTCTTCTCTCTTTATCGTAGGTAAGTTACTATTCTTAATAAAGATACATAATGATTCACAACTAGATCCATATATGTATTGTTTGGGGTTATATACATTATGTAGACTATGGAAAGCTCATAATACATTACTTTTTAATCGGCGTGATGCCACTATTCATGATATTATTTAATCTTCGATACGAGATATGCCAGAGTGGAACAATTCCTATACAGAGAGATCCCTTCAGAGACATCACCATGTTAACAATGTTACTTGTCAAGTACATACAACTAGTTGGAAGAAACAACAAGTTGACTAGGTTAAATGCAATTATGGTTCATCCCATCATGTTGGTAATACACATTTTTGCTTAGGATGGATTATTTACAGTCAAGGTACATTTCTGTAAGTCGGGACGGATCGATATGAAGGACGTTGCGCAATCAAAGAATCTGAATGTTCAGCATTAGATGAGCATTGCAAGCGGCTTGGGGGCTTGGCTTTCGTTGTATTATATTTCAAAGAGATAATGCCATCATTCATCGGATGCTTACGAGTGTGAAAATGAATCTTCGATTGCCATTATTATCATACTAGAGTGGTTCTCTCAGATTTAGAGAATATAAAGGCTGAGGCAGTCAGTTATTATAAAACTTTTCTTCAGCACCATCCTCTTGTTGAACCTATCGATCTTTCCAACCTTGTTGATCAGTCTTGTTCCCCAACTTCTGCGGATTACTTAATCTCTACTGTCTCTCCGGAGGAAGTTGTAATTGTTGTTCGCTCTTTTCCTTCTAACAAGGCTCCAGGGCCCGATGGTTTTCCTATTGAATTCTTCAAATCTGCTTAGAGTGTTATTGGGAGAGATTTCATTGTCGTTATTCAATCATTCTTCATTTATAAATATCTTCCTTTAAGTGTTAATGCCACGGCTTTGTCTCTAGTTCCTAAACATTTTGAAGCCACTTTCATGAAAGATTTCAGACTTATTGCATGTTGTAACCTTATCTACAAGGTTATCTCTAATATCCTTGCTAATCGTTTAAAAACAAATCCTATGATGTGATTGCTCCCAATCAGACTGCTTTTGTTAAAGGCAGGTTCCTACTTGAGAATGTGTTGTTAGCCTCTAAGCTTGTTAAGGATTATCATAAGGGCATTAGTTCCTCTCGTTGTGCAATCAAATTAGACATTGTCAAAGCTTTTGATACCCTTAATTGGTCCTTTGTTGTCTCAGTTCTTCGTGCTATGGGTCTCCCAGATTTATTTGTCGATTGGATTCATACTTGTATCTCCACTGCTACCTTTTTGGTCTCTAAAATAGTGATTTGGAAGCTTTTTTCTGTAGTTACCATGGTATTCGACAAGGTTGTTCACTTTCTCCTTACGTCCATGTGTTGATGAATAATGTGTTGTCGAAACTTCTTAATCTAGTAGCTGAGAATTCGAACTTTGGCTACCATCCCTCTTCTAAAGATGTGAAATTAACACACCTCAGTTTTGCTGATGACATACTTATCTTCTCTGATGGTTCTCCGAGATCTTTACAGGGTATTATGGATGTGATTACTCATTTTGGTAAGATTTTAGGTTTACATATTAATGTGCCTAAATCCTCCATTTTCATTGCTAGAAGTAATCTTCGTCCACTGTTTCAACTTCTAATGCTGCAGTAATTTCTATTAGTAGCCTTCCTATAAGGTATTTGGGTATTTTTCTTACTTCCAAAATGATGTCTGGATCTGATTATGAACCCCTCCTTGCCAAAATTCGTTCTAGAATGATTTCTTGGGTTGTTAAATCTCTTTCTTATGATGGTAGACTGCAACTCATTCAATTAGTAATTTCAAATACAGCAAAATTTTGGTGCTCGGCTTTTAGAATTTCTCATTGTTGTTTGGATGAAATTGAAAGAATGTGCTCAGCTTTCGTCTGGTTCTCCTAACATTTTTACCAAAGCTAAGGTTAAATAGGCTGATATTTGGTTACCCAAGAATGAGGGTGGCCTTGGTCTTCATTATTTAAGAAAATCTTCTAAAGTTTTTGCTATGAAATTGATTTGGCGTATTGTGTCCTCTAAGTCTTCTTTATGGGTTGATTGGATCCACAAGTATCTGCTTCACAAGGGCTCTTTTTGGGGTATAAAATCTTCCTCTCTTGGCTCTTGGATGTAGCAGAAAATTCTTAAATTCAGAACTGAAGCCTATCCATTCTTTAAGGTTGATATTAAATCTGGTTTGGACTCCTCTTTTTGGTTTGATAATTAGAGTGGTGAAGGAAACTAATAGACTTGGCTGGGATCAATGGCACTCATTTTTTGGCTTGCATCGTAATGTCTCTGTGGTTGAGGCTTTGTCTAATCCTCTTTGGCTTAATCACTTAGCTTGCAATAGGAGATTTCCAACTGTTTACGGTATTGTTTCTCATTATCTGCCATTTGTTTTGTTTGATGGTTCAGACACTATTCTTTGGAGACACTCTATGACTGAGTTTAAGGATTCATTCTCATCGGCCTCTACTTGGCAACAGATAATGATTCATGGAATCAGTGTTAATTGGCACAAGTTGTTCTAGTTTTCACAGGGCATTCCACGTCAGTCTTTTATTGCTTGGCTAGCCTTCAAAGACAGGCTCTTTACTGGTGATCGTATGAGATCTTGGGGTTTAACTCAAAGTTGCACTCTCTATGGTGAACCAAATGAGACTCACGATCATTTTTTCTTCGCTTGTCCTTACAACTATACAGTTTTGAACGAGCTTTGTGGCAAACTGCTTGGACAGACTATTACTCCCGACTGGCATGATACTATCTCGGATCTTCTCAGTTTCCGTTTTATTTTAGTTGACAGGATTATTGTCTCTTTGGTCTTCCAATCAGTTCTTTACCATCTTTGGAAAGAGAGAAATGCAAGGATCCATGGTCGTGTTTGGTCATCTACTTCTACTCTTGTTCGTTTGATTGATAAACTCATTCATAACCGGATTTCATCCCTTCACTATTTTTTCCCTCATAGGTTGCATTATCTTTTTCAAAGATGTTTTGAGCTAAGATTACCTTAATATTTTTATTTAGTTGTGTATTTTTTCTCTTTTGCCACATGTACATACCTCTTTTTTGATGATCAATATATTTTCACATTATATAAAAAAAAGTTACATGATTACCAACTTATAATACCAAAACCTAAGGAGTATAATTTTTTTAGATTAATTTCAAATATATTAATTTTAATAGTTCGTAGTTGCTTATATTTTTGTTATGTTTACAAATATTTCATCGAAATTTTTTTTAACTACTACAAAATTTTTAAAATAAACTAAAATTATAAAATAAAACCACAAAACTTAACCGAGAGGAGCAAAATAAAATAAAAAGAGAATATGAGAAAGGGAAATTACTTCGAATGGAACCCAATCACCAGCGGAAAATCCAAGAGGCACGGAGAAATGGGTGGTGGAAGAAAAAAAAACTATTTCAAATTTAGCGATCATAATTGTCAAATGAAAACAGCAAAAAAATCTTAACCGTCAAAATAGTCGTAATCTTAAGAGACGTCGGACGTGACCAAAAGAGAAAGCCCAAGAAAAAGACCCAAAAATAAAAGGCAAAATGGTTCAAAAGAAAGGCCAATAAGAAAAAAGGCTTAAAGCAAGGGAGCCAATCAGAGATGATCTAATAAATTTTCTCAGCAATGCTTGGAGGAGATCCGGGCTTATCTCTACAATCCCATTACAAATCGGTCGAACTGAGCTCGTCTGAACCTCTAGAATTTCCTCGACCCCGATATCATAGATATCAAACTGTGGGCCCCTTGATGCATCAAGAGATTTCACGGTTGTTGATTTGCGTCGTGCCAACTCTACTATCATTTTTTTGTCGATTTCCTCTAAGTAATAACGCATGGTCGTCTCCAAGAGAACCTCATCAGCAGCAAGGTCACAGGCGCACTTGAGCTTTTTGACCTTCTTATCATAAATGATTTTTGCATTTCCAATGCTCCATAGTACCGTTTTACCAGCAGCACGCGAGTTTCCTCTACAGGACAGAAAACCTCTTCTTCCTTAGCAAGGTACTAGGGAGCGTAAATGATTGAGCATTTTTCAACGCTCCCTAGTATCGCTTTACCAGCAGCGCGCGAGCTTCATATGGAGCATAATTCTTTTTTAGAAAGGTACTAGGGAGGGTAAATGATTTTGGCATTTTCCAACACTACCTAGTACCTCTTTACCAGCAGTGCGCGAACTTCCTCTACAGCACAAAAAACCTCTTCTTCCTTTACAAGGTACAATGATTTTGGCATTTTCCAACGATCCCTAGTATCGCTTTACTAGCTGCACACGAGCTTCCTCTACAGCGCAAAAAGTATCTTCTTCCTTAGCAAGGTACTAAGGAACGTAAATGGTTTTGGTATTTTTCAATGTTCCCTAGTACCGTTTTATCAGCAGCGCATGAGCTTCCTCTACAGCGCAAAAACCTCTTCTTTCTTAGCAAGGTTCAAGGGAGTGTAAATTATATTGGCATTTTCCAACGCTCCCTAATATCGCTTTACCAGCAGCGTGCGAGCTTCCTCTACAAGATACAAAAAACCTCTTATTCATTAGAAAGGTACTAGAGAGCGTAAATGATTTCGGCATTTCCAACGCTCCCTAGTATTGCTTTACCAGCAGCGCGTGGGAAATTATTTATGAGAAGAAGGTCGAAGAGCTCGAGTATGCCCAGGATCTTGTTGATGATGATACAACATATCAAATGACTCCATGAAACTTCACCTCACATACTATTCATTTACCATTATTAATGTCCCATGTTAATAATCTTGACTAGGGACTCTAATGATTTTTATCATTTACCACTTATAGAGTTTTATGATCAAGTCAAGTACTTGATGATCTATAAGAATGAAAAATCATTGTGGGACTTTTATTTCTGAACTCAAAGTTAAATAAATTTTGAACAGATTTCATTAATTTGAAAACACAAATAAAAGCTTCTAAAAATGAACTCATTTCTCCCACTTAACAAGAGTTCACATCTTAAGAAATCTAACACCTATAGCAGCTGTATGGCTGTCATGCTTAGATCATGGAAGATGTTTGGTCAATGGATCAACAACATTTGTATCTGTTGAGACTTTGCTAATCATTACATCTCCTCTATCAACAATATTATAGATGATATGATATCGTCTTTCTATGTGCTTGAATTTATGGTGTGATCTAGGTTCCTTCAGTTGAGCGCTGGATCCATTTTTATCATAATAAAGATAAATTGGATCAGAGATACTAGGAACCACACTTAGTTCAACAATGATTTTTTTAATCCAAACAGCTTTTTTTGCTGCTTTAGAAGTAGCAATGAATTCAGCTTTAGTTGTAAAGTCTGCCATAATGCTTTGCTTGGAATTTTCCAACTCACTGCATTTCCATTAAGACAAAAGATGAATCTAGATTGTGATCGAAATCATCTTTGTCTGCCTGAAAACTAGCATTGGTGTAACAACTCACAACAAGCTCATCACTTCCTCCATAAGCAAAGAATTTATCCTTAGTTTATCTTAAATATTTAATGATGTTCTTGACTACAGTTCAGTTACCCTCACATGGATCTTGTTGGTATCTAATCGTCATGTTTAAATTACACACAAAATCCGGACGAGTACAAAGTATGACGTACCTGATAGAACCTATAGTAGAAGCATAAGGGAGTTTTCTCCCTCATCATGTGTCGAAGAATACGACATTTGGCTGAAAGTTACACCATAAGAAATTGGTAGAAAACCTTTCTTGGAATCATGCATATGAAAACATGTCTACAACCTTATCTAGATAAGTATCTTGATATAGTCCAATAAGCTTGTTTAGTACATCTCTATAAATTATTATTCATTACATTGAGAAACAACTTCCTAACCAAGTCATTACGAACTGTAGCAAAGGGATATCATTTTCAATGAGTAGTTTATCATCTACATACAACACTAAGAAAACAACTGTGCTCCCACTAGTCTTCTTATAAATGCATGGTTCTTCTTCTTTCTAATAAAGTCAAACTCTTTGACAACTTTATTGAAACGAAGATTCCAACTTTGAGATGCTTGCTTCAAGCCATAAATTGAGCGTTGAAATTTGTATACCTTCCCAATATTTTTAGGAGATGTGAAACCTTCAGGTTATGTCATGTACACATCCTCTTCCAGATTTCCATTAACAAAAATTGTTTTCACATCCATTTGACCAATCTCATAATCATAATAAGCGGCAGTTGTTAGGAGAACCTGAATGGACTTAAGCATTACGACCAGGGAGTAAGTTTCATCATAGTCAATACCATGAACCTGCTTGTAACCTCTAGTCCCAATCTATAAATTTGTACATTACCATGTCAGATTTATTCTTGAAAATCTATTTACACTAAATAGCTTTAGAACCATTAGGTAAATCTACCAAAGTCCATACTTTGTTCGCATACATAGAGCCCATTTCAGATCCAGTGGCTTCTACCCATTTTTTCCGAATCATGGCCCATCATTGCTTCCTCAAAATATGTAGGTTCATCACTCTCTATGAGAAATAGATCATGATATGTTACCCATACACCATATTTATCAGGTTTGTGGCAAATCCTTTCAGATCTACTTACCTCAGGCTCCACATGTCTAGATTCTTCTACGACTCTTCATAGGTCTAGTTCATTCTTTTCCTCAAGATTCAGAGAAATCTCCTATGTTTCATAAACTTCTTTGAGTTGTACTTTACTCCCACTGTTTCTCTTATAAATAAATTATATTTCCAGAAAAACACCATTTCAAGCAACAAACACTTTGTTCTCAGAAGGGCTGTAGAAATAATAACCTTTGATTTCTTTAGGACAACCAACAAAGTGGCACTTATCTGATTTCAGTCTAAGCTTATTAGCAAACAAACGTTTAACATAAGTTTTTTCACAACCCAAAATTTTAACAAAAGACAAGTTTACAAGTTTACAACTTTTCAGTATGGTGTCCTTTCAACTAATTTTGATGGGCATCTATTGAGCGTAAACACATACGTTTCTAGAGCATATCCCCAAAAGGACAATGGATGATCTATATGACTTGTCATTGATCGAACCATATCTAATAGAGTTTGATTTTTCCTTTCGGATACACCATTCAATTGTGGAGTTCCTGGTGAAGTAAGTTGGGAAACAATTCCACATTCTCTTAGATGATCATTACAAGTTTAGCTCAAGTATTCTCTACCTCGATCAGATCGAAGAGCTCTAATTGTCTTGCCAAGCTAATTTTGTACTTTATTCTAAAACTCTTTGAATTTTTCAAAGGATTCAGATTTAAGTTGCATCAAGTAAACATAACCATATCTACTATAGTCATTTGTAAATGTGATTAAGTAAAAGTAGTTTCCTTTAGCATTTATACTTAGTGGTCCACAAACATCTAAATGTATAAGTTCCAAAAAGTCTTTGAATCTTTCACTATAACCTGTAAAAGGAGCTTTAGTCATTTTTCCTAATAAACAAGACTCACATTTCTCAAATGATTCAAAATCAAATGAGTTCAAAAGTTCATCACTATGTAGGTTTTGAATACATGTCTCATTTATATGGCCCAAACAACAATGCCAAATGTAAGTTTGATTTGTGTCATTTGACTTAAGTCTTCTTGCATCAATGTTATAGACATGCACACTTTGGTTTAGAATATAAAGTCCATTCTCCAATAAACTACTACCATAAAAGATGTCACTACTATCAATTGAGCAACAATTGTCTTTAATCGCAAAATAAAATCCTTCTAAATCCAAACAAGGAATAGAAATAATATTTCTTCTTATAGCAAGAACATAGTAGAAATTATTAAGTTATAAAACCAAGCGTGAAGGCAAAATAAGTGAAATGTTCCTACAACTAATGCAACAACTCTTGTTCCATTTTCCACATGTAGGTCCACTTATCCTTTCTTCAAAGTTCTACTGTTGCTTAGGCCCTGCATATTTGTACAAATATGAGCACCACAAACGGTATTCAATACCCAAGAACTTTGACTAGAGGTAGTAACATTTAATTCTATAACATGAATACCTGAAGACGATGCATCAAAAGTCTTCTTCTTTTTTCATATTTTACAATTAATTTTTGCAGTTTCTTTTCCAATGCCCAAAACCTTTACAGTAATGGAACTTATCAATTTCAGAAGAACCGTGATTAAACTTAGAAGCTTGATCATATTTACTTGAATTCTCAATCCAGCTTGCCTTGCCCTGTCTTTTTTTTCCTTGTTTCTTAACCTTTTACCCTTTTGCGTCAAAAGAATGTGACGGGTATACTTCTTAATGTTGGACTCAACAGCTTGGTTTCAATGACAAGCCACAGCTTGGCCCAAAGGTTTAGGTTTTTGGTGTGGTTAACTAATTGGGCTTCTAAAATTAGGTCCATTAGAATCAAGAAGACTAGATTAATTATTATGTTTACTTATTATTTAGCCCACATTTTAGGTCCATTAACATTGAGTTTAGGTTTTCTAATGATCCTTATATAAGTGTTAACTCTTGTAATCTAATTCGATAGCTTTTTATTGAATGAAAGAAAAAAAACGTGATTTTTCTCACAAATGAAATTTCCTAGAGCTTCTAGGTCCTTGGTTAGATTTGATTGAATTCATATTGTCAAGAAAACGGATCATAAGGCTTGATTTTGTCGCCGAACGATTGGTACCCTTTTAGGTTTGATTCAATTTACCTAACAAGGAAAAAAGTCCCTTTAGATCTCCACATATCTAAAAATTGAGCTTTGTTGTCCATCATTTCTCCATAGCCGTCTTTCTTATTTCCTCCACAAAGCTGCCATTACCCCTGTCTCTCTGGATTTCCCACGAAATACTTGAGCCTATCCTGGTGCACGTTGCACCACTGCGCTTATGTTTAATTAACTTTCAAATTTTCATTATGTGTGGAAATAAGTTTCAAACCTTCATTCTAGGTATAAAATGACTGAGAGTCAAAATTGAGGAGTTTATGATGCTATATGATATTTCTGAAAAAGAAATAGATTGTCTTCCCACTAAATTTTTTTTATCTAGATAATTATAACAAAAATAAAATAATATATTTTCATCTTGACATTATTTAAAATACAAACTATATTGTATATGTGTCCAGATATATATAATATAACTCTTTAAATTAATACTCGAATTATTAATAACCTCTATAAATTAATAAATTTTTTTTGATCAAAATTGGGGTTTAGATTTTATTATATCGATAAATTAATTATCACTATATATTAATAAAAACCCATAGTTATACTATAGTCCCAACAATATTACTTTATACAGCTTTAACTCGATATATATAAGAAATATTACATCTAAAAATATATATTCCCATCATTTTCTCTTTACTATCTTATAACCAAATATGATGTGAACTAAAAATACAGTATACATCAATGGGTCATCAACAATATTTTTAATACAAATCAAGAAAAAAATTCTAAGAAGCTTCTAAGAAGATAATTAAATTATAGAATCAAGAAAGTGTCTACATACATTGAACCAATCACCCTAAATGGTGATACAGAAAAATATGTCAATATTAAGTTTTATGATTTTTGTAATTAATTTGATTGATTTAGTATTTATGTATTTATTTTGTTTGGTCACCAAGTTTTGTAATTCTATATAAGAATCCTCACTTTCATTCTAAATACACATATAATTTTTGAAAAATACGAGAGATTTATCTTCTTGCATATTTAAGCTTTGTTTGCTTGTTTATATTAGTATGTGAAATCATTTTAAAATACAAGTTTGAATCTATGTCTTTGTGTAGAATCACTTAGGCCTAGGTTTGTGATCTTATCACAAAGGCTTTCACATCCTTGAGTAGCGATCTTCGATCTATCCATCATCGAGTTTCTGTCCGCTAATTGTTTAGAGAGTGACTTTAGTCCAACTAATCAATTTCATCAATCCACCAACGATCATCTATTGTTCTTGAAGAGAGTGACTTGGGTCCAACCTCTTGATTCTGTCAGCTACCTTGTGAGATCAATCCCTCTGATCTTACATCATTTGGTATTAGAGGTAAAAACTTCTTTTTTCTAATATTTATTTGATTATCATAAAAAATCATTTTATTTATTTTATTATCATAGAAAAAAGAAAAAAAATATTTTTGTTTTATATTTCTTTTATTTTCTTTGTTCTTATTTATTAAAAAAACAATTTAGTTTTAGTTTCAAGGACAAAACCCTTGGAAGAAGGAGAGAGTGATGTGATCTCAAAATAAGGTTCACATCAATGGTCATCAACAAATGGTTCAACGCAGCAATACAAAAATTCTAAGAAGGTTTTAGAAGATAATCAGATTATGGAACCAAGAAAATGAACCAATCATTATTCATGGTGATACCGTAAATGTCAATATTAGATTTTATGATTTTTGTAATTAATTTGATTTATTTGGTATTTATGTATTTAT
>OVBA01008133.1:0-13106 GCA_900406435.1 Lepidium aucheri
TTCTTTCTGTTAGCGAACTAAGTGATCCTCGCCAGCGAACCGCGAGGTAGCAATCCGAGTGTTTGAGCAAATTCTTTTCCTTAGCAGCTTGTTCCGATATTTTAGCTCCATTTTATGCTCCTTTTTGCTCCAATACCTAGGAAAACTCCAAAACTCCAAATGCAAATGCANAAAATAGTACTCTAAAACCGTTAAAAATCACACTTATCAAACTACCAGGAAAGGCCATTCAAAATCCCAAAGAATACACTTCCCAATCTATAACCTTGAGAAGTGGCAAAGAGCTTTCCTAATATGCTGGAAAGGATACATACACTGAGGACATTGTGGCTCAGGAAGAAGAAGACGATCAGATCAAAAATTAGGCCGAAAAATCAACTCGAAAGACCCCACTTGATCAAGAGACTCAACGTGAAGGTAGTTACATGCCAGCTCTTGTGAAAAAGACACACTTGACGCCACAACTGACATACCAGGTGGAGTCAAACCCAAAACCACAACCCTAATACTCAAAAACCATCAGAAACTATAAAAAAAAAGCACGACTTCAGCACCACCCTCATACAAACCTCGATTCCCTTTCCCTAGATGGTTCAAGAAGGAACTTATTGCGAAAGACAAGGGTGTCTTCGATAAGTAGATGAAGGATATTGAGTTGAAGATTCTTATCTTGGATGCATTAACACTTATACCTCCTTATAAAAGCTTCTGAAAGAAGCTAGTAGGAAGAGAACTAAGGAAGCGGAGAGCATGGGAGTAGAGATTCATGAGTGCAGTGCCATCACACAGAGGAGGGTAGTGCAAGAGAAGCTAAAGGACCCTGGGACATTTACTTTTCCATGCTCATTAGGTCACTTAACCTTCAGCAAATGTCGTTGTGATCTTGGACCTTCAATCAGCCTAATGTCACTCTCTCTTGCTAGAAGGCTGGGATTCAACAACTACAAGTCTTTTAAACTCTCTTTGATCCTAGCTGATAGGTCCACTCGATTTCCATACGGTTTGTTGGAGGATCTGCCAATTAAGATTGACAACGTAGAAGTTCCCATAGACTATGTGGTGCTGGATATGAATGAAGAACCATAAGATCCACTACTCTTTGGTAGACTATTTTTAGCCTCAGCTGGTGCAGTAATTGATGTGCGGAGTGGAACAATTAAGCTCAACCTTAGGAAATACCTCAAAATGAATTTTGATATGAATAAGGCAAAGATGATACCAACTATTGAAGGAAAAAGCTTCTCAATTGAGGGATTAGACCATTGACGTCAAACCTCTTAAGCTCCCTTAGATTGTATTCGTTAAGAGTGGTAAAGCTATCGACTACTGTAGGAGAGCCAACATGTATGATGAGGTGTTTGATGGGAGAAGCCTCAAATCTCTGTTTGCTTGAAGTGAGATTGCACAACCACCTCCTAAGGAGATATGCAAGCTACCCAAACTGGACATTGGACTTGATATAATTCTGCAACCCAACGGATTTGTGGATGGAGTAATTGAGTACAGGGTGAAAACAGCAAGCGTCCCAAGCCATTTGTTAAACTCAAGCAGCTTCTCTTTCCAATACAGGCCAAATAGATTGGTAAGGACCTTTTAGCATCAAAGAGGTTATGCCTTGTGGAGCCATCACTTTGGTTAGCAAGGAAGGAAATGATATTCTAAATAATGGGCAAAAGTCAAGTTTCACATGGTTTTTGGAACCACATCAGAGGGGACTCCAATTCCTCTCTCTGAACCACCTTAAATCTGATGGGGGTGAAGAGTCGAGCTTGAGACCATATCCTTGTATATACTTTCTTTCGTTTTCCTGCAATATTTCTTTGTTTCCTTTTTGTTTTTGTGTGTTTCAGGTCGTGGAGAATAGGCTAAAACATCACAAGCATGCACTCAGATTAGGAATGAAGAGACAACAGCAGCAACTCGGATTGGAAAGCAGCATGCACTCGGATTGCAAACCAACGGCAATGGTAACCTGGATTTCAAACCAACGACAATGGTAACTCAGATTGCAAACCAACAGCAACGACACTCAGATTGCAAACCAGCAGCAACGGCAACTCGAATTGCAAAGCATCGGCAACTCAAATCACAAATCAATGGAAACTAGTATTATGTCGTGGTGATAGGAGATTAACTCATGACATGTCTTGTATCTCAACGGATCCTACTGCACCAAATGGGCCGAGTCAATTTTACTTTTGATGGCCCAATGACTCGATTCGACCCACAAAGTTGAGTCATCTATCTTTCTTAGTTTGTCATTTTCTACTTATTAAGTTTAACAGGGGATTAGTATAAATACCTCTTTGGTGTGACGATGACGGGAAATGGAGACTTTACCGCTACTTTAGAAAATTTTAGAACTTTTTATTGTTGTAATTCCAGAACAAGATTTTACTTTCGTTTTATCTAAGTTTTAATTCAGTTTCACTTTGCTTTCATTCTAAGTTTACTTTCTGAATTCCTTGATCATGTCATCCCCTTTGATTGTTATTTCGATTATTTCACCTATGATTTCTGAGTAGCTAACTTAGAGTTCCTAAGGGAACATACTAGACCAGCGTGGATCTTAAGTTTTCTAAGTCCCTTAAGAGTAGAATAATATATATCTCTTTTTCTTGGTGGTATTAATGCTTGTTTCTTTCTGATCAATTGAAACATGATTTTAGACTTTTAGCACCCTATAGGTGTGTTAAATTGTCTGATCAAACTGTCTCAAAAATTTACATCCTTAGCTTAAGAGATTAATTATTGACCCTGTTTATTAGGGTCGTTTCCATTGTTGCTTCACACCAGTTAGGTTGTTAAACACTTATGATTATAAGGTCGGTTGATAGCTTTACTGAGATTGTTTTGTAACGAGAGTGGACTCAATAATTATAAGTTTATTGCCTAGTGACCAGCTCTGTGTTATTTTGTTAAGCGATTCAGTGACTTAAAGTGAGACACTGGTCCATGATCTCTGCCCCTTAAGAAATCCTTCTTCTCATTCATTTCTTAGTTGTTTGCACACCACCTGTTTTCTATTTTCACTGCACTTAATTTCCATTGTATTATTACTTTTAAGAGAAATTGCATCGGATAACATATAAAGTTTTTTAAATTAGTTTTTAGGTGAAGCTATAATTATAGGTATTTGTTCCATATTTTAATACCCTTTTGCCACTATTTCTTCATTTTCTTCTTTCTACTTTCTCTCACTTCTTATCTCTTCTCTGAGGTAATTTTATCTCATTCCTCTATGTTTTTTCCACACAACTTTTATAATTAAATACTCTTCTCTTCTAATCTATCTTATTTTTTTCTAAAAAAATCAGCTCATATCAACTATCTTTAAATCTTAGGAAAGTAGATATTTGTAATTGAGTTTCAAGATTAAATCATTGGATTTAAGTGGCTTCAAGATTGGATTATTCTATGTGATAAAGCTAATCAAATTTTCTAGATATTCTGGGATCCAAAATTATTAGGTTAGTCTTCGATTTTGGGAATCTATAATTTGTTAGGGATTTGTATTTGTGATTTAGGGCTGATGTTTTAGATTCTAGAGTTTAACTTGATAACCTTTTTGAAATGTTGCATCGAGCTCTGATTATCTATTGATCCGGGTTTTGGTATTCTTCCAGTTTTAGAATCTGATTTCCTTTAATTTTTGGGTGTGGTATGAGTTTTGGTGTTTTTTGTTGGTGATTTTTAGCACCAAATTCTTCAATTTGTTTCTAATGATATATGCAAACGAATCTGTTGACTTCAAATAAATTAGTTACCATATACATATTTTTTTTGCAAGCTGGGGAATGGATGAGTGGTGTGACTGTCCAGCCCTACCAAACTGTTGTAAGTCCCCTCCCCAATTGTAGTTAAAGCTAATGTTTACAGTTATATTTAAAGTTTTGCAGTTATATTTAAAGTTTTGCAGTTATATTTAAAGTTTTGCAGTTATTTTTAATGTTTGCAGTTATAAGCTTTGTCTCATCTAATATTATTTCTTTCTAGGGCCCATTCCAATACTCTATTCTAAACACCACGAAACGATACCATCTTACTTTCTCGTTATTTTTTGGTTTTGTGTTTAACATATATATTTGCAACCAACAAATAATTTTGCAGTTAATTTTTTTGTGTGTGTTAACTTATCTGTTTTTAATTACAATCTAATCATTTCTTTCAATGATATGATCCATCTGCTCCATTTATTATCGGCCGGGTGTACAACATTTCTCAAGTAACCACCATGTTAGACTCTAGGGTTATGGTTCCCCTTCTCATCAACAGCCATGTCGAGCCAGACATTGAAGGATGCTTGCGCATAAGATTGAGTACCACTGCATCAGATTGTTCTCTGTGTTTACACAAAATTATGTAATCATCCACTGTTATCCTTATTTATATGTCATGTATTGTGTAAGCATGTTTCATTTTGTAAACTCTTGTCTTTTTTTTTAAATGTGTGATTGTCCAGCCCTACCAAACTTTTGTAAGTCCCCTCCCCAATTACAGTTAAAGCTAATGCTTGAAGTTATATTTAAAGTTCTGCAGTTATTTTTAATGTTTGCAGTTATAAGCTTTGTCTCATCTAATATTATATCTTTCTAGGGTCTCATTCCAATACTCTATTCTAAGCACTACGAAACGATACCATCTTACTTTCTCGTTATTTGTTGGTTTTGTGTTTAACATATATATTTGTAACCAACAAATAATTTTGCAGTTAATTTATTTTTTGTGTTAACTTATCTGTTTTTAATTATAATCTAATTATTTCTTTCAATGATATGATCCATCTGCTCCATTTATTATTGGCCGGGTGTACGACATCTCTCAAGTAACCACCATGTTAGACTCTAGGATTATGGTTCCCCTTCTCATCAACAGCCATGTCGAGCCAGACATTGAAGGATGCTTGCGCATAAGATTGAGTACCACTGCATCAGATTGTTCTCTGTGTTTACACAAAATTATGTAATCATCCACTGTTATCCTTATTTATATGTCATGTATTGTGTAAGCATGTTTCATTTTGTAAACTCTTGTCTTTTTTTTTAAATGTGTGATTGTCCAGCCCTACCAAACTTTTGTAAGTCCCCTCCCCAATTACAGTTAAAGCTAATGCTTGAAGTTATATTTAAAGTTCTGCAGTTATTTTTAATGTTTGCAGTTATAAGCTTTGTCTCATCTAATATTATATCTTTCTAGGGTCTCATTCCAATACTCTATTCTAAGCACTACGAAACGATACCATCTTACTTTCTCGTTATTTGTTGGTTTTGTGTTTAACATATATATTTGTAACCAACAAATAATTTTGCAGTTAATTTATTTTTTGTGTTAACTTATCTGTTTTTAATTATAATCTAATTATTTCTTTCAATGATATGATCCATCTGCTCCATTTATTATTGGCCGGGTGTACGACATCTCTCAAGTAACCACCATGTTAGACTCTAGGATTATGGTTCCCCTTCTCATCAACAGCCATGTCGAGCCAGACATTGAAGGATGCTTGCGCATTGAGATGGAAAAGATTGAGTACCACTGCAACAGATTGTTCTCTGTGTTTGCACAAAACAATATGTAATCATCCAATGTTATGCTTATTTATATGTCATGTATTGTGTAAGCATGTTTCATTTTGTAAACCCTTGTCTTTTTTTAAAAATGTTTGCAGTTATATTAAACATTTGCAGTTATATTAAACGTTTGCAGTTATATTAAATGTTTGCAGTTATTTTAAATGTTTGCAGTTATATGAAACTGCAAAATTATATTTTTACACGATACCATTATATTTTGAAGCTTTATCTACACTTTAATCGCAAATCTTTTACTTCTTCTTTACCGCCTACACAGTCGACAAACCAGGTTGCTCTTTTACTTCATGTTAAGATGCGTTTTATCAGAAAATCTTTATTTTTAGCCACTAAACAATTACATTTCACTAATTAAATTTAGTTACGATTACAATTTTATTTTCTTTTTCATAGGTAGTAACATCCAACCTGCAACCCTAGCTCTCGCTGTTGTTGACAATTTCGTAATTTTTTGAGTTTTGGGTTTCTCCGATGTTGAGTAGGCACCTCAACGTACCAATACTCTCGTCAATCTCTTTTGCACAGATCCACCACTTTGTTTGCTGAAAAATACTAAATTATACGCAATTGTTAATTTTTCATGTAATTTTCTTGGTTGACATCAAATTCATTAATTTTCAATTACATATTCAGTTTTGTGTCCATAATTATTCTCCTAGGCCACTAGATATTGCGATGCCTTTTACCTGTAAAAAGAAATTATTACAATTACAAAAAAATATTACAATTTTGATTTTTATTATTAGCATTCACTTCATCTTCTATTTTGTTGTTCAAATCCCCTCTGCAATCCTATATATGGCTGTGAAATTTACTTTGCCTTATTAACCGGGATAGAATTTGAACTCCGAATTCTTCTTATAGATTAAATCAAAGTCCGGCTCAAAAGACGTTGAATTCGATATATTCTACAATCAATAGCTCCATTCATAGATTTCAGATTTTTAAAATTTACTGGCAATGATTTCCCATTACCTCTTCCATCGATTTCCCAGATTATTTTGCAAAAAAAATTTCTAATCCTATTGGTTTCTATAATACACACTATTTTTTTCTAATCTCTCCTTTCCTCAACAATTTCAAAAGTTTAATTTGTCACGATTCCAACATATTCACCCTCTATCCCAGGTTTCTATTTCAGCAAAGTCATCTTCCAAAGGCTTTAAACATTAGTCATTCATAAAGATATACAACAACAAGAGAGAGAAATTGTCAAAGGGTTTTCAGTCATTACTAAACATGACCCTATTGTTCTTTCATTCACCCTACCTTCACTCACCTAATTTTGTAAATTTCATGACATTTAGTGAATTAGTTTCTATAAAGGTATTATCTACCTAATTTACTCTACTTTTAAATTGCTCATTTAAATTCACCTTTTGTTTACTTGACTATTATTTCTGTTTCTCGTTGTTTCACCATTTAAGTTGATAGATAACAACCCATTTATTCGATTTGGCTTGAATTAGAGTAGTTTATCATATTCCGATTGCTAGTTACACATCCACTTGGATTGACCCCTATTATACTACATCGACATCTTAGTGTAATAGGATTTGACAACTAGAGTAAAATTCTGTTATCACCTTGTTTCTAATGTTTTCCGTAAATTATGTTTTTGCATACTTTTATCAATTATGGATATGAGATTAGTTCCATGATTGTGCCACATAAATTCTTCACCATTTTGTATATTCACTACCTGCTTGAGAATGTAATTTGTCAACTTTCGTGGATGCTAAAACCTATTTTTATGTTTGTGATAACAGACATTGGAAGATTTCATACCCATTGTTGAGACTGAAGTGGCAAGTGTATTGAGCCTTTATTCGGTTGTGGTAATTTGTCGACTTCTACAAGATTCCAAGCTCCTTATCTTGAAAAGTGAGTTTGATCCTAAATAAGATTTTTTAAAATATATTTTCTATGTCTTGTGATGTACGACACGAAAAAACGCTAATAGTGTGAACTATTTTTGCGAGGATCCTAACAGTTATCCATTTGAATGAGGTATGGAACAAAATATAAACTTCATCAGCTTGTAATACATACAAAAATAGTCGCTATTCATTTTTAGATGGCAGTGCTTATGTAGCTAATAGTAATATTGAGTGACGAATTGCTACAACTACTGCAACCCTCTTAAAATATATAAGGTCGCTTAAGAAAGCATAAGAACAAAACGCCAAGCAAGAGGTGATGGAAAAGAAAAAAGCTTCTAAGGAGAACAATAATGCCTGAAGAGCTCTTCCTTATCATCCACATCTTGGGCCAAGATCTCCACATTGTAGACATCCTTTACCTCCAAAGTTTGGTAGCAGTTAGAGGAGCTATGGTTGATCGTACACAGGGCTGTCTCGAATAAATTAAAGGTATTTGAGTAATTTATGGTTCTTTAAATTTGAATCTAAACCGACCAAGTATAAAAAATTTGGACCTAAAAGGACACGACCCAAGAACCCTAGTAGTAATAACTTTAGTTTAAAAAATTTGTATAAAAAACTTAAAGAAAATATTCATTGATAGAGGAGTATGGTGGCTCACTCCAAAACATCGATACCTTAATCTCTATTTCCTCTCCTTATTTATACTTAAGTCTGATTACATAATAGTCCTTAATTAGTAGGCATAACTTATTGCTTCAGTCCTCCATTTCTTTTCTTTTAGTGCTAGTTGGTTTCTCGCGACAATAGACCCTTGATGGTATATCAATACCCTCCCCTCCGAGTTTCAGCTTGTCCTCGAGCTGGTACTATGGAAACTACTTCTTCAGCTCAACTACTTGGAGTCCTCGTGTGCAGGCTGATTCTTCCACCTGACAAGCACCTCCATATGCCCTTCTACATCATAGCGACTCTGCATAGCTCCTCAGGTTACACCAAAGCATTTTTCAGCATTTTCATTGATTGTGGAAGTGTATACACTTGGTATGCTGCTCCTATAACCGGTTTGAGTTGTGAGACATGTAAGACTGGATGGATAACCGACTCTGGAGGCAGTTTAAGCTGATAAGCCACCTTTCCTATATGAGCCAACACCTCAAATGGCACATGATAACGAGCTGTCATTTTCTGATGAAGCTATCTAGCCACATACTACTGCCTATAAGGCCTTAGCTTGAGGAAAACTTAATCTCCAACCTCGAATTCAAGCTCCATGCGATGTTTATCTGCTGCCTGTTTCATGTAATATTGAACTCTTAGCAAATTCTTCTTGAGCCAACATTTCAACCATTTTCCTTTGTTTCGTCTCTAGCTCAAAGTTGCTCGCTGATCTTGGTTCATGCAGTAACAATTATGGTGGCTTTCTATCATAGACAACTTGGAATGGTGTAGTACGCAAAGTGGTATGAAAACACGTGTTATACCATAACTCAGCCCAGGTCAGAAACTTGTTCCATGTTTTAGGTTGTGCTGATGCAAAAATCTCAAGTTTCCAAACACCAGTTCAATACCTCTAATTGGCCATTCGATTGTGGATGGTATGATGTGCTATACCGAGTTAGGTCCCCACCAAGCTGAAACTCTCCTGCCAGAACTTGCTCATAAATAAACGATCACGATCTGAGATAATCGATATAGGAAACCCATGAAGTAAAACTATCACCTTGGAAAATATGGCTGCCACATCGGATGCACTAAATCGATGCTTCAAGGATATACAGTGACCATATTTGCTGAGATGATCTACCACCACGAGAATTGTATCGACCCATTGGACGTTGATAGACCCTCAATAAAGTCCATGGTCAGATCTTTCCATACTTGATGTGGTATAGGAATTGGTTGCAAGACTTCGCCTAGAGAAAGTGTTGAAACCATATGCGTATGATAAACGCTACACGCTACCACATATCATTGCAATGTGGCTTTCACATTCTTCCAATAAACCATTCCTTGAATCTGCTTCACAGTTTTTAACACACTCGATGTACTCCTTGTAACCCATCATGGTATTCTTTCAAAAGAAGCGGTATGTGAGTCGAGTTTTGTTAAATCACCAACATGTTCTTATAGAATAATTATTCCCCTAGTAAGACTGTACCATTTTCTTGTCATCGACCCTTGTTTCAGCTGTTACATCATTAACTGAATCTCCTTATCTGCATCAATTTCTGCATATAAGTCATGGATTTGCGGCGATTATGGTAACATGAGAGAGTAAATCAGTACTGCCACAACTCCTTCTGCATTGTGCACAATGCAAGACAACACATCCACTGCCTTGTTTTCCACACATATTGGTACTAAATGTCAAAAGTAAAGCCCATAAGTCTGTTGAGCCACCGCTGGTAATCAAGGGAAATCTCACGCTAGTCAAAGAGAAATTTCAAGCTTTTTCGATCTGTCCAAACCATAAACTGATGCCCAAGCATATAATGTTTCCATTTTTGCACTACTATTACTATCCCATCAGCTATCTCTCATAAATGGACTTGAGTTATTCTTTGTGAGTTAATCCATAACTAAAATATGCAACAACATTCTTGTCATGCATCAAAACAGCCCCCAGACTTAAACCCAAAGCATCAGTCTCCACAATGAACTACTTTTCGAATTTTGGTAGAGTTAGTACCGGCGTTGTTGCCATGGCCACCTCCAGCTGGTCAAAGACAGATTGAACTACTTCTGACCACTGAAATTGGTCTTTCTTCAGAAGCTTAGTTAGTGGTTTCGCAAGTTCCCCATAACCCCGCACAAACCTTTGATAATAGCTAGTCATGCCTAAGAATCCCCTCAACTCCTTAATTGAATCTGGTGTGGGCCAAGTTTGTATTGCTTATGTCTTACTAGCTAGGGTTTGTAGAAACACCTTGAGCAGAGATAACATAACCAAGATACTTTACTTGTCTCTGTTCAAATAGATACTTCTTCTGATTAGCGAAGAGAGTATGTTGCACAAACACCTCAAAAATCGTCTCCAAGTGTTTTATATGCTATTACATTGACCTACTATAGACTAGGATGTCGTTAAAAATACAAGTACAAAGTTGCTCAAATATGGGCGAAACAGGTCATTCATTAAGGACTGGAACATGAATAAGGCATTGGTGAGGCCAAACGACATCACCAAAATCTCTTAGAGGCCATCATGTGTGCGGAAGGCAGTCTTCTCCACATCCTGCTCTTGCGTATGATACTGGTGATAACCCGACCTAAGACCCAGTTTCAAAAAAATGGTTGCACCATTCAACTTATCCAACAACTGATCTACAACAAAATTAGATACTTATAAGCCACAGTAGCTCGATTTAATGCTTTATAGTGTACGCAGAACCTCCACAATGCATCTTTCTTCTTGACCACTAGAACTGGACTCGACGGGTTCTTGCTTGGGCTAATGATTCCCTTGGTAGGTATCTCCTCCACTAGCTTAGTCATTGTTTCTTTATGAGCATGAAGGTAGCGGTATGACCTCACACTCACTGGTCATGTGCCTAGAACCAGCTATATTGCATGCTCATAACCTTGTTTGGGAGGCAAGGCGGTTGACTTGAGGAAAATCTTCTTATACCTTTGTAACAGTACGACCAACTCCTCTGGTAGAGACGCAAGTATTCACATCTTTTGTTCTGTTCCCGCCAACTTTCTCAGCTGTAATCTCTTGTTAGTGGTGAACTTAACGTTTTTAGTGAGGATGCTGATTGCATTACCAGTTCTTTATACCCTATAATTGTGACCCAGTTCCCTTGGTGCCAGAATAACATCTTATGCTCCTCCTAGCTCACTTCACATCTGCCCAGAGTTCTTAGCCATTTCACACCCAACATGACATATACTCCTCCCAGCTCAAGAGCAATAAATCTTCTTGGGTTTTTACTAATTGAAACGTCAGTTGCACATTCCTACAGATACCCAGTCCATTCACAGCCAAGCCAGTACCAAGCTTCACTTCTAAGCCACTCCGCCTTTCTATTTTCAGTATCAACCTTTTAACCAACAACGGGGAGATGAAATTATGGGATGTCCCACTGTCCAGCATTACTATAATTCTTGTCCTGCCAATCACTCCATATAGTTTGGTTGAAGTGGGAATATCTTCTTTCATTCCCAAGAAGAAACTCAAGGACAAAGCCATATTTTCTACCGGAGCTACAACTTCATCCTCATTACCTTCTTCTGCCATATTCAATAGCTCCACCTCATAGCCATTCAACACTGTCAACACCCTCATCTCTTTATTGGAACACTTGTGTCCCTTAACCCAAGGTTTATCACATCTGTAACACAGCCATTTCCTTCTCTTATCGTCAAGCTCAACATTTGTTAATTTTCTGGGTCTGTCTCCTTGAGCTGAGGAGCTTGCCATAGACGTGTTTCTGCTAACCTTGATTGGTGGTGCTGGTAGTCTCTAGCCTCTTCTCTCTGAGATAAGTCAGCTTTCCCATGTTTGCCACGATACCATTATGATTCCTCTGAGATATTTCTTGACTCATCATCTCACACAACATACTCGTTTCCATTCTCAGAGTAATTGAGATCAGCTCAAGTAAGTATGTTGAGCACAACATTTCCATTATTTTCTCCATTTGAGGTTGCAACCCATTCCCGAAGATTCCTTCTAGCTTCTCGTCGTCCAAACCAACAACCTGTGAGGAGAGCTCTTCAAATTTATGCACATAATCCTCCATGCTTCCTACCTCTCAGAGCTAGAAAACTTTGCGTTGGAATTCTACTCTTCTTCTTACCACATCGTAGTAGCATTCTGGCCTTAAACTATGACCAACTCAGAAACTATGACCCCAATACTTCCTAATTATACCATTGCTGAACATGTCCACCTAAACTCAATCAGACTAACTCTAGCTTCTCTCTATTAGAAACATACCTTCCAACTCAAAAAATCTCTCTACATGTGCAATCCAACCTACGAAAATTTCCCTTCAAACACAGGAGCTCGATTTTCTTCACTAGAATCTCGATTTGTCAGAATATAAGGCATCGACATAAACCCAGGTCGTCCTCTACCCGGATATGGTGCTACTCTTCCTGGATCAAGCGAAGACATGGGTCCTTGTTGCCGATTTGAACTCTTAGGTAGATTTGGCCATAGGATTTGAGAGTCAGCTCTGCGCTCGTCTTCACGCTACAAATGAGTTAGGATTTGGTCAAATTTTGCGTCAAGGCTTCTGAACTGAAACCCTAGCTTTGATTGGACAGCTCTGCCACTGATCATCAACCTCTTATCCTCAGCAGACCTACGATGTGCTACTCCCACTCAGCTCCTGAACTGGCATGGCTCTGATACCAAAGATGATAGAAATAACTTTAGTTTAAGTAATTTCTTTTTAAAACTTCTGGAAAATATTCAGTGATGGAGGAGTATGGCAGCTCACTCTCTTCACTCATCAAGAAACAATCCAAAACATCGATACCATAATCCCTCTTCCCTCTCATTATTTATATTTAAGTGGGTTGCCTCATTATTCCTCCCTCTACTTATTTTATTCTCACCGGAAAAACTTGTACTTTTGGCCTAATTATTTTGTGCCCTATACTTTCTGATTCTCTGTTT
>OVBA01008134.1:0-13104 GCA_900406435.1 Lepidium aucheri
ATGGTAAACCAAAAAAAAAAAGCAATGGCATTTTCGAAATTATCAAAAGAAATAGGGATATTTTTGAGGGATTTGAGGAGAGAAAAAATAGTAGGTTATATTTGCAATTGACTTAAGTCAAAAGGTTATTTTTGCAAGTGACCCATAAATTAATCTGGTCAAAGCTAGTTCGTATTTTATTTAACACGAGACATAATTCGCAAAATCATAAAGATTGATAACTTTTACCTTTCTCTTTTTCTTTTAAGTTAAACTATTTTGTTGGAAAGTAAAATGGGTAAATTCAGTAACTAACATATTTTGGAACATTAGTTAAATACTAACATATAGATTTTAAAATTAGGTAGATATCATGGCCAAATGGGAGTTAATATCAAACTAATTTTGATAGGTCACTTGTCAAATTTATTCTCTATATATTATTTTAGTATTTTTAATTTATTATTATTATACTTTTAATTTGAAGATCTTGTAACCAATGCCTCCTTTTTGTAATTTATTGTAATGTTATAATATGAATAAAGTTGACAAAAATAAATAATACCTTTAACTAAATATTATAATATGAACTACCAAACACTAGATATTTATTGAAAAAAATAATAGTTATCGGTTAAATAATGATGGTAACTAACTTGGAGCATAAATCAATAGTTAACAAACAAGTTAACTATAATTAGATAATTAGTAAATAAAATAATAGTTATCGGTTAAGTATTTCTACCAGATAATGAGATAGTTAAAGGTTAAAAACTATAATATGTATATTACTCTTTTTTCTTTGTTAACGATAATATTAATATTGGGCACAATGACCGGGCGATTAGCCTAATTTCTACATAAACTTTGTATGCAGTGGGACTCGATCTCTGGTTATGCATGTGCGTCTGTCTTTAGTGGACTTACCACCAGCCACTGAAATAAAGATCACTTGCATGTATATTACTCTTTATTAAAGGTTAAAATCAGTTTTCATTATCAAATTTAATAATAGTTAAGTGCCAAACAATTCTAACACGTATATTCTAACACGTATATCAGATTCAACAAATATTAAAGGTGTCAATAGACATTAAAATTTTAACACACATTAAAAATGTTAACTAATATTAAAATTGTTAAGTATACTAAAAGTGTTAGCAGATATTTAAAGTGTTAAAAACAATAAAAGTGTTAGCAGACATTAAAAGTGTTAACAGACATTAAAGGTAGAAATCTACAAACATTAAAAGTGTAACATATATTAAAGGGGTTAGCAGATATTAAAAGTGTTAGCAAACATAAAAAAGTGTTAACACAAAAAAAAATCAAACACCGAAACAGCCTCTACAATTATGTGTACAAAATTAATGTATCAAACAAATAGTTGAAAGAAGAGAATATGGTTGCAGTTCTCTCTGAGTAGATAACGGATAAGGTAACTGATAATCTGATAGTTATAGAATAAAATAATAGTTATCAGTTAATAATGATGGCTCAAATCAGAATTTTGGGGCTTAAATAATGATGATAACTATATTGAGAGCTTAGATGAGTAGATAACGGATAAGTTAACTGCTCAATTAGATAGTTATTGGATAAAATAATAGTTATCAGTTAAAATAATAGTTAGGAGACAAAATTAATAATAGTTATCGGATAAAATAATAATTATCTGTTTATTATCAAAAATATTGTCAAATTCATATTCAATCTTCTTGATGAGAGCTTAAGCAAATCTGCAACCATGGAAGCCGTGAGTCATTTTTATTTTCATTTTTGAATATTGTTTCAAGTATACATAGATCTTTTTTTGTTAATATTGGGCCACAACGTGCCAATCCATTAGTCAAGTTCATACATAATGTAAGCGTTGGAATTCGATATCTTGATGTGCAAGTGCGCCTGCCTTTAGTGGACTTACTACCTGTCCACTAATCTAAAGGCCACTTACAAATATACATACATCTATCAATAAATAATCGAATTTGTGAAGATGTTGATTAAAATTGATTTTTTCACGTTCCGATTTATTCACCAAAATTATGAGAAAAAGTCATGTTGCATCTTATTCTATACGAAAAAAACATGTTTTATTGTTATTAAGAAATTTGCTTATTCTAATAAGAGAGAATGAAAGAGAGAAAGTGAGAAAGATAAAAGGGTCTAGATGGTATCAGCTGAATCTGACTGAATGTGAAATTATGCCGAATTTTTATTTTATTTTTTTAGTAAAATCTAGTTGAATTAGTTAAAATCAAGAGAATTTTGAATAGACGACCATACGTTAATCAAACATTTGTCTTCTCTCTCATAGGCTCGTGTGCATTTTTTCTTTCTTTTTTATCCCTACTTCCTATATGATATATGACCCAATCCATACATATTTGTTTGTCAGAAGATGATCATTTGTAGATTTGAAATTCAAAAAATATTTTCTATTCCTAAACGACGTTTTCTCAAGTTTCATTATCTGCTTTTCTCTCTCGTTCTATCTCCTTTTATAAACAAACTCTTCATTTTCTCTCTGAAACGAAACCCTTAAACATATCTTTTTCTTCAGATTCCTTCGCCTAACAAGTTCGAGTTCTTCTGATTCCTTTACTACACACGTTGGAATTCTGAAAATTCAATTATGGTTCTCCACACAATGTTTATATTTAATCTTAACCTGCTCCTTGTTAACGTTTTTGTCTTTGTGAACCACTAAATCGTTGTGTAGATTGGTCCTCTTTGACACTATTTCTGTTGTGATTTGTCGATAGCTACTCAGTCTTCCTTTCTCCTTTTCACCGTTATTCATTTCACCACAGACACTTGAAATAACGTACCTAGGGTTTTATTGTTCCGACACTGTTTTATAAACAGAAATGTGGAGTTATGTGTTTTTGTTGCTCTAGATCTGAGCGATTAAGCCATGTCTTGCTTCCCAGTATTTTTAGTTGTTTGGTTTAGGACTTAGGTACAAATCTAAAAAAAGTCAAACATGTGCATACGTTCTGTACACGTGTAATTTAATATGTACTTGCGTTATTTAATTTGTACACCTCCAAGTAATTTGTGCATATGTATCATATCTTTTACATGCGTATCGTTATGGTAGTCTCTTACGCGAATGCTAGTAAAGTATTTTTAATGTGTTTTCCTTGCTTATGTTTGGGGTCTTCTTCCCTATGTATGTCTGTACTCTCAGACTTGTTTTATTTTGCTATGCTTGGCGTGTTGTTTTTGCAAACCTATTTTGAATGTCCAACCTAGATCTGTTGAATTATGTGTATCCACCTATATTTTTCTTATCAACGTTGCATGAAAATGACTTGTTAATCTAACCAATGCAGCCAAGTATAATTGACTTTTGTTTCCAACTCCTCATATGGTACTATGTATCATTCGTCTGAAGCTTTACTCATTACGATGTATATAGGTTTTGTTAGCAACATATAATCTTTTATGTTTTCATGAATTCCTTTCAAGCATTTTACCCAAGGATTTATTCTGTTTTGTTTGTATAACATTCCTTGTGTTTATGTTTTGTTACCTGTGCCTTTTGTAGCCCTCTATAATGATGCACCATTTCCGTTTTGTTATATATAGTCAAAACCAATTGTGTACTTGTATCCTGATCTATGTATGTGTTTACTGCACATTACTAGCTATATAACTACTCTCGTACACAGTCAACAAAAATGGAAGAAGACTTACGAACAAAATGGAAGAAGACTTAGTTATCATTCAATTATATTTGTAGTGGTGCATCAATTCAATTACATGTGGTATATTAGTGTTAGGTATTTTAGGAGTTTGGGTTAAGATATATTTGTCTCATCGTTGGCAATTTCCATTTTGTCAAGTCTTAAAGATGTAACCATTTCATTCCATGTAAACACATTTTTTTACCATCTATCACACATCTTACTCCCATAATATATCTGGTTAGATGTGTGTAAATCTAATTATTACATGTTTATTAATGTACCTAACAACATTACTAACTTAACTCATAACAAATGTTCTTTCATTTGTATCAATACTTTATTACATGTGTATCAATAATCCACAGTATCCTAATTACTTACATCTATAACAGGTGTTAGTTATTACATGTGTATACATTTAGGTAACAACACCAGAAACCTGTTACACGCCTATATGTATCAATATAGATAATGGGTGTTAGTTATTACATGTGTCTTCTTATAGGTAACAACACCAGAAACCTCTTACACACCTATTACAATTAATACATATGTATCAATATAGTTAACGTCTTACACCCATAAGATATGACTAGCTTTTGGATAAACATGTTATGTTATCATTCACTCCAACATCATAGCACCGACCAACGTCCTTTTTTATGCAAACCTTTCCCCTTGTCAATCTTTATAGGTGGAACCAATCATGTACCTGTACATAGTGAGTTGTAAACATCAACATGTTTTCTTCCCACGCTAACATTACTTGTGGCAGTATGCTTTGAACTCTGTTAGCACATTTTACATACCCTAATCCACTCTGGTTATTGATACATAGAGTTTTGACCCTAGTATTCTACTACAAGTGCACAGCAAACATAGTAATATGTAGGGATCAAATCCGCGAAGAACCGAGTATTGCACTATCGACTACTCAACTCTAATTCAAACTATACCAATCTATGAATGATTATGAATAAAAATAACAACTTAAACGATTGCAAACAATATTAAAAAGCTTCAGGCATTGGGTATGCATTAGGAAATAAGAATCTAACCAGGGAACTTATTCAGGAAATACTTAAGCACAATTCTCGACTTGAAGATATAAAGCTAACAAACCCACTTTCATGGTGTCAATTACTCTACTTCGCAACCTAGAAATCCTAACTGTCTTTGGCTCTAAAGATGCAAATAGTCACTATCGAATAGGTTCAATTTGTCCATAATTACTCTTAACAATCTACTGTCGTTGGTTAAGACTAATTGCTCATCTACTTTATTTCAGGTGTTTAACAAACTTTTGGAGAGTAAACAACCTAAGATAATAGACTAGGTGATCAGGCTAATCTAAGCATTAAACACATATGTATACGGAGAATTTCTAATCATCGAATCTTATTTAACCCCCAATCATTGATTCCTAAATCCCTAGAAACCCTAAACCTGATTATGGAACTACTCAGATATAACCAAAGTAGAAACAAGAGATATGATATAAGGAAACATGAAATTGCAATTGGAATACCTATAAGGTTTAGAAATCTTCTCAAAAGTATGGAGGAAATCCTCTCCCAGCTTACAAAAACTATCTCCGGCGTAATAGATAAATGTCTCTATAAAATAATAAAACAACGGCCTTTTATAAGTCCTATAACTCGCAGATACAAAATAGGAAAAATTTAGGTTTTATTCCTTGCAGCTTCGAGGATCGATCGATCAAGGTTCTAATTGATCGATCTGTGATGATCGGTTGATCTCTAAGTGTGCTTAGTCAATCTCCAGGTCGGGCGCATTATTCTTCGAACAACTTGATTGGTTGATCCTTGGGTAGAAGGTCGATCCATAGGTCGTGCGTAGCTCTCACTAAGGAAAGTGATCAATCGATCAAAGTGTTGATCGATCGATTTGCATTCTTCAGCTGAACTCCAAAAACTGCTCCGAATTGCTCCAAATTATGCTCTACGGGTATAATCCACAATAAACCTGTTTCCACCCGAAAAGACTCTAAAATGAAAACAAAGACTCTAAAAACAGGTGAATTAAAGAGCTTAAAACCAACCAAAATGAGGTATGTCAATTCCCCCAGACTTAGCTTTTTGCTTGTCTTTAAGCAAAGAGAGAAAAGACTAACACAAAGATTCCACTCAAAAGAACTCATTTGTCATCAGAACATTGCATATCAATTCCATAGTAAACCAGACTATACTTACTTGAGAGAATCGAGACCACTTTGTACTTCCCCCAGACTTAACAACTATCCCAGTTGTACTCCACAATCCAAGTAAGTAATTTAAATTTACCATACCAACTTCCTGAGGTGTCTAAGTATTGTCTCATCAAGGGAACATCGATTAAAGGACACATGAATTTCTCTTTAAATCTCATGTCTACATTCTATATGGTTCCTCTCCTCTTATTTCATCACTTTGCAGCCGATTATTTCCTACTTTTCTAGGGTATCATTTTTTATCGGATGCTTTCTTTGGTAACTCAAATGATATAAGCAAGAGTATCTTCATTGAAGTCCTCCTATCCAAGCTAGCAATATTCATGTAATTGGTATCATCATTGAAGTTAATCTCAGGCTACCAACATTACATAAACACGAGCAGCGTTATTGGGGAATTTTTTTCCTTAGCTTAACACAATGCATAGCTTTGTTATACATTTACTTCAGATTAAGCACAAACACTATAAAATGATTAAGAGACGGGAAACTATACTCACAAAGGAAAATCAATCATTGCACTGAAAAGAGGACTTGATCCCAAATATACCAGCTCCCTTGACAAGAAGATTAAGTCAAGTTAAAGGTGAAGCCGGCATGAGATCCTTTGAATACTGAGATGGATATGGGTGGTACTGAGATGGTGTTTAGCCTCTGGGTTTCCCAATAGTCAATCCATACCTGAAAAGTACAAATCGGTGGTACTTAGTTCATGACAATGCAATAATCCTTGAAAATCATAGTTCCTACAATCAGTTCTAAATTTAAAAGACGTTATAAAACAGAAAATGTCTGAAAAACAAAGCAAAAAGAAAAACAAAAGAAAGAAAAATGGTGTTCGTCACAGCAAGTGTCCTCTCCCAGACTTACTTCACACCATCCCGGTGTGAGAGTAGTTTAAAGAAAGTACGAAAAACGTATAAAAAGGAAAGAAAAATAAAAGAAAGTGCATAACAAAAATAAAAAAGGGTGAGAATGGTGATAGAACTACTGTGGACTATGACTCTCTTGGTCACTAGGAGCTCTGCAATGGCAGGGTAAACGATGGTCCAAATGATGCGCGTCCTCCTCGTTGGATACATAAGTAGGCCCATGTCCAGCAGCAGTGGGTTCTATACTCAGCTCACCTCTGCTCCCAAAAGTCTCTCCCAAACACGAAGGCACAAGCACCTTGACCTTCCTGAGTGCATCCCAGATGCGTAGAAGCATAGAGTGCTTCCGCTACTCCACCTAGTATTGCCAGCGCCGATACTCCTTGTCAGTAAAATAATCAAAGAAAGGAGGTAAGTCATACGCTGCAGTGTACTCCGGAATCACATGCTCCATGGTAACTTCTGCAATACCACATAAGCAGGATGGTCGTGAAGGCTCATGAGAAGGTGTATCCTGATCCTCGTTTCTACGTGATGTGGATCAGCATGCTGAGCGGATTGGGTGAGTCTATGGCTCAATCTTAGAAATCTGTGGGTGAGTGATGTGTGGTTGGAACAGCACATTGGAGGGGCAAGTGACCGAAGTAACCTCTGTAGTTGAAAGCTTGCACCAACATGAATTCTAATCCCGAGCATAGTACCTCCACATTGTCTTCTACGTAAGGTATTTGAAGTTCATCAGGAATCTCGTATCCATGTAATGGATCTTCTCATTAACATGTGTACTGCTGAGATCTATCTTGTGAAACCTAAAGATCAGAGTGAGGAGACTACTTACTGTCTCTTTCAGAGGACTATCTGGAGAATTTTTAAAATGATGCTTGGTGAGCATTTCAGCAAACACAAACCCCTAATTGATATTGAGTGCTGTGTGCGGAGATGAATGCACATCACCGTAGAGGTCTGGCACAACATGAGCGATAACATGATGAAGCAGCTCTAACTTGGCCTTTTTCATTGCGACTGACTCCTCCTTACCAAAAATGGTAGAACTGATAATTTTAGTAAACATCCAAACCGCAGGGTTCTTGGTGTGAGTGAGCTTAGAAGCTCGCCCCCGAAAACCTCCATCTGCTAAAATGTGCCACAAGGCATTGTTAGTCGGACCATCCCGGGAAGGTAGCCGTCCCTTGGCTTCTTCTTTGAAACCATACAACTTGCATATGTCCTTAATAGTCATAGTTTACACAGCTCCATTGTAAAAGAATGTGAAGATAACAGTATAAACTAGAGCATGTAGATCAGCTGCAAGATGAACATCGCAAGATGCTAACAACTCATTGATCAGTTCTGGATATAATGGATGACTCCTGTGCACAAATAAGCCTAGTCCTAGCCTCTCAATCATACCACCAACATCATCCAGAATCCCAAGCTTGTCAAGAGTGGTAGGGTAAACAAACTTTGTTGGAACGACCTTGTTCCACAGCAACTGATCATAGAAGATCTCATGAAACCTCTACCAACCAGTATCTGTTTCCATGTTCTTATACGTTGTATTAGACTTTGGCAAAATCAAATTCGATCTATTCCCCAAGCTGGGCTAAAAGGGAGTGCCCTCATGTCTAGGCCACATTGGGAGAGTCCGAACATCATAATTTCTACCAGAAGGTTGTCCTCCATCCAATGTCGAAGATCTCCTAACCTTCTTGGTCAGTTTTTGTTCACCTACTCGGACCATATTATGGGTAGACGATCTAATGATCCTTGCGGTGATCGATCGATTAATGGTTTTCCTAAAAATCCTCTTTTTCGACGATCGATCGATTACTCCTGTGTAGGTTAATTGTCATATCGTTTGCATGAGGGTGGCGTTTGATGATCGATTGGTTGGCCCTTTGGAGGCGATCGTGTGATCGTGCGCATACTTAAGGAACTCGACGATCAATTGATCGCTCTTGTGGCGGTCGATCATGAGGTCATGCATCAGGTCTTGCAAATCAATGATTGATCGATCAACCTTTTATCTGGTCGATCATGCGGTCGTGCACATACTCCTTGGTCCTTGATGATAAATTGATCCCAACCTAGATCGATCGATCTATGTATCCTGATCACTTTCTCAAAAAAAAAAACCAAAACGAAAAATTAAATGGAAACCAAAAAATGACGAAAGCTAAAACTACCTACTATTGGGTTGCCTCCCACTCGGCACTTGTTTAGAGTCATTAGCTTGACTTTCATGCCACTTAGATGGTGGATTGACTCTTGGGAGGAATGTTCACTCCCTTTGACAGTTTTTCTCTGTTAATGAACTCTCTCAAATGTTCATCCTTTATGTGGAACTCAGCTCTTGTAGTGTCCAGCAATACTACAATTTCATCATAGCTAATCTTTTTCATAGTGAAAGGGCCTGAAGTCCCTAATCCAAGCTTACCTGCAAAAACTTTAAGAAAAACAATTCTAGACATAAAACTTAGAATTTTCAACAGACTTGTTGTTGAGGATACATGTATCATCAAAATCAATAGAGTCTTCTACAAGCTCACGACAAACAATGTACTCATCATCTGATTCATACTCGAGTTCATCATGTGCCAAGCTTGTTAAAACTGAAACCTCAGATTCTGAGAGTACTCCTTTTCCCTTAGAAGTTGTGATCATCTGATAAATTTATATTTGCGGTTTTTATTCTATCAAATCATTGTGGATGGTGGATAAGTAAATTGATTATCGAACCAATACTCAGATGTGTTTACATGCGGTTTGGTTAATATGTATTCTCCTAGTTCAAGCCAATTTAATCATAGAAATCTATCACATAACTATGAACTCAACATTAAACAAAGCAATAAGACAAAATAGGCTAGATGACAAAATAAAGGCAGAATGATGATGATAACAATAGAGACATCAATAAAAAACAGAGTACAATATGAAGATTCAAGTAATAAAAGAAGAAGGATCTTGAGGAATGGATCAAGGATCGGTGATGATCACGGTGATCCACACTCGTTGATTAGCCTAAGCGAGGGATCTCTAGACTAGGATAAATGTTAAATCAGCCTACTCTCGTGGCAAAGATCTCGATCCAAATCGAATGATTGAATACAACCCTAGTCGCAATCAATCCAATTCAGATGCTTAAGCTCAGCCCAAGCTTGTCTACTGGTTGATCCGCACTTGGATCTCTTTTTGGTGGAGCGAATCTTCTCTAGCAAGGACGAGGGCACTCATTTCCGCAAGTACCTAGCGTGCTTTCATGATCCGGATCGTGCCTCAGCTGATCGGGAAGAGACAAGCACTAAGAACTACCTAACTAGAAAAGATCGACATGAATGAATGACCAACTAAGTATGGATCTTGCCGATTTCATCTCCGATCTCCCCATCCTTGAGATCCAAGCGGATCTACTCCATCCTCATTTTATGAGGGACAAGGAGTGAGATAGATACCATAAACATAACAAAATAGAAAATCTAAAAGAAGATAAAAACAAAAATAAGCAAACTAGATTACTTGATTACGAATACAATGATCCAAACATTCAATCTAACATAAACAAGATAAGAACTTAATGCTAGATCTACAAATCTTATAAAAGTGATACAAAATAGAGTTATTCTCTGATTGATTAAAATAAGATAAGTAAAGTGTCATTAAAAGCGGTGTTTATAGGGTAGTCCTCCTAATCATATTGGTCAAACCGACTTAAGTTGGTCAACCAGGCAGTCCGTAAAGTGGCTCTCGCAGGCACTTGTGCGAGCAGGAACTACAAGGCGCACTTCAGATGCTTGACTCACAGTTTTGCTGCGAGTCCAATGTTTGAGGGTGATTCCAATGTTGAAAGGTAGAGTCTTCAAGGCTTGCATCAGTTGTTTAGTTTATCCCTTAAGGTAGAGTGGTGAGGCGAGATTGCGAGGCGGAATCTTCTTATGAAAAGTTGAGGTCTTGTGCTCCGCATGGTGATGTTCTGGTTATCCTCGCGATAGAGGTTGTGAGGCTTCTGAAAGACTTATCCTTGCTGCTTCCTTGATTGTCTAGCACTCCAAGATTTGCTCCTTAGCTCTTTTGCTCCATTTTGCTCTATTCTGCTCCATTTTTGCTCCATTTTGCTCCCTTTTACCTGATTCAGCTCCAAATGCAAATGCAAATGCAAATGCAATAAGTGCAAAGTACTTCTAAATGGTCCTACGTGCGAGAAAAATCTACCTAGGTGAATGCAAAACAACCTAAAATAGACTCTAAAAACACTAAAAACCACAAAATATGGAGGAGTTATGCTCTTGCATCAACTCTATTCCCAACTTCTTCATTTTTACTGACAAGATGATACTCACACTTGCTCCAGTATCGCAAAGTGCATCACTGTAAATCAAATTCCCTAGAATGCAAGGGATAGTAAATTCTCCCTGATCCTCATGCTTAGTAAGCTCTCTTGGGAATGGAATAGGTGGTCTATACTTCTCATCCTTGCTCACCTCCTGCTTTGCATTTCACTCGTCCTCTTCAGATTTGACGACATTGCAAGATTCTTTCATTTTTTGTCCACTTTTCTAGGAAAAGCCCCTGAGGTCTTCTCATTGCTTCAGCAGTTTGAGCCACTTGTCTATTGATGTGTATGATTTTTAATGGTTTTATAGTCTTATTTTAGGTTGTTTTGCATTCGTTTAGCTAGATTTTCCGTGCACTTAGTCCGTTTAGGTTAGTTTTGCACTTTTTGCATTTGCATTTGGAGTTTTGGAATTTATCTAGGTAAATGAGCAAAATGAGCAGAAAAGGAGCCAAAAATGGAGCTAAGGATGATTGGATCAGCTTCTAGGTAAAAGAAGTTATGCAAACTCGGATCGCTTCCTCGTGGATCGCAGGGCGAGAACTGCTCGGAACGCTCAAAAGAAGATGCCTCAGTCACCAGCCTCAACCTATCTGCTGCGAGGGAAGACAAGTCCATTACACTCAGACCATTGCTCTTGCTCTTCTATTTTCTCGCTCAATCCTTGCAAGTTTCTCGTTATCAAGGTTCACTAGATTCATCAGATCCTTGACTTCTTCTGACCATAAATCTGAAAGCAAAACAAAAAGAAAACACAAACAAAAACGTAAATAAAGGGTATAAACTAGAAATTGTATCCTAGTCAAAATTCAAACAATTGGTTCCCCGGCAACGGTGTCATAAACATGATACATAGAGTTTTAACCCTAGTATTCTAGTGCAAGTGCACAGCAAACATAGTAGTATTTAGGGATTGAATCCACGAAGAACCAAGTATTGCATTATCGACTGCTCAACTCTAATTCAAACTATACCAAACTGTGAATGATTATGAATAAACTAACAACTTCAACAATTGCAAACAATATTAAAAGGCATCAAGTATTTGGTATTCATCAGGAAATAAGAATCTAACCAGAGAATTTATTCAGGAAATACTTAAGCACAATTCTCGACTTGAACATATAAATCTAACAAACCCACTGTCGAGGTGTCTATTACTCTATTTGGCAACCTAGAAATCCTAACTATTATTGGCTCTAAAGATGAAATTGGCACTATCGAATAGGTTCAATTTTACCACAATTGCTCCTAACATTCAACTATCGTTGGTTAAAACTAATTGGTCATCTACTCTAGTTCAGGCATTTAACAAATTTTTGGAGAGAAAACAACCTAAGATCATAGACTAGGTGATCAAGCTAATCTAAGCATTAAACACAGATGTAGACGGAGAATTTCTAATCATCGAATCATATTTAATCCCCAATCATTGATTCATAAATCCCTAGAAACCCTAAACCTGATTATAAAACTACTCAGACATAATCAAAGTAGAAACAAGAGATATGATGAAAGAAAACATGAAATTGCAATTGAAATAACATGATGAGGACATCCACTCCAACAAGTCTATAGAAGAGATGTTAGCAGATCAAGACACAACAATCATGAAGGATCTGCCTAAGACAAGAGCAGGAATCAAGAGGCTTAGAGAAATGTTTAACAAGTTCATACAAAGCCTCCTATCACAAAGAGTTGAAGATAAAAAGGCCGGACCAAAAGATGGAAGCATTGGAGCCCAAATGGAGCTAGTTGAAGGCTAAATGGTGATGCTCTCAATTCAGCCACTTAAAGGAACAACTTAAGGATGCCTAAGACTTACCAAAACCGAGCTAAGGTAAGTATTTCAATTATTTTAATTATTATTCTGTTTGTTTCTTTTGCAAATTTTGTTTTTTAATTTCTTTCCTTTTTTAGCACTAGGTGATTGAAACAATAAAGTTTGTGATCTTTTTCATTTAATTTCGAGTATTCTCATTTATTGTAAGAGAT
>OVBA01008135.1:0-13104 GCA_900406435.1 Lepidium aucheri
GAAAAGCACTTGAATTTGAAGTAGGTGATTTGGTTTACCTCAAAACCGTATCGTACAAAGGGAAAGAAAGGACTACGCGGTCAGCTAAGTTGGCACCAAGGTATTGGGACCTTATAAAGTTCTGGAAAGAGTTGGAAAACTTGCATATAGGATTGAGATGCCCATAGAATTGTAAACATTTCACAATGTTTTCCATGTCTCGATGTTAAAGAAGTGTTTAGGAAGTGGAGAACGAGTTTTTGAAGGAACTCCGTGGAATTTGAGAGAGAACTTGACAATTGAGGGAAATCCAGTCCGAATCTTAGATAGGAAGATCAAAATGAAACGTAGGAAGAAGATCTGAATGGTACAAGTAGAATGGGATTGTGATGGGAAACTTGAGAATACTTGGGAACCGGAACTTAGGATTAGGGAAAGTTTTCCCAATTGGTTTGACACACAAGATGGTTGGAACATCCATTGTTTGGATTCAAGGACGAATCCTATATAGTGGGGGAGAGTTGTAATACCCACATTCGGTAAATCCGCGAACGCATTAGGTCCGGTATGAGTATGCAGTACGAACGGACGAGCCAAACAAGGACATTTGGTATAGTCAAGTTAAGGAAGGGCATTGGAAGCCTAAGGAATGAGAAAGAGCAAGTAAAACCATGGAAAATAGGCTAAGGAAGGTATTTAGGACAAGATTTGAGTTTTTGGACCGAACCGGTCGGATCGGACAAGATTGGTCGGATCGAACTAGATTGGTCAGATCGGACAGCACGGTCGGTTTGGACAGGTTTGGTCGGATCAGGCAGCACGGTTGGTTTGGAGAGGTTTGGTCGGATCAGATAACTTGGTCGGATCGGACAGGACTGGTCGGATCGAACAGCTTGGTCGGATCGGACAGGATTGGTCGGATCAGACAGAAATGGTTGGAACGGACCACACGGATCGCACAGTCGGATCGGACATGCGCAGTCGGTTTGGACAGCAATGTCCGGATCAGGTGAAATGATTGGATCAGAGAGCTTAGAACGGATCGGACACAATCAAACCGAGTTTGGACATGAACCTCCTAGGTTCAGACATGTTATGTTTGGTCTTGAGCAAGTTGGTTCGTGAAAGGCCTTGAAAAGCCTAAAGGGCAAAACGAAAAGGGCTAAAGTGTTATGGGCCAAGGATTGAGTTATGGGCCAAAAAAATGTTAAAAGGCTTGGTTAGAAAGGGGCTTAAGTTCGGCCCACTTGGAAAGGATTAGAGCATATGAATATGATCCTTAATCCTCCTTAGGTTAGAATCCGCAACACAAACTTAGAGATAAGAAAGAGAGAGCTCGAAGAGAGGCTAAGAGAATCGATCTTAGGGAACTAAGGAAAGAGGCTGAATTGTGTTGAGGATTTTGCTTGGATAGGCAAATCGAAACCTATAGTGAAAAGAGAAACTCAAAAAAGGAAACTAAGGCAAAGGTGAGTTCGTGACCGTGAGGTTAACCTAGAATATGTGTTTGGTAATAGGTTGAATGGAACCCTAGAATGGTTAGGTTGAATGGTTGAATGTGAAAGGAAGGATCTTATGATCAAAATCGTGAATGTGATATGAGAACTTGTGAGTTCGTTTATGAAAATAGAATCCGAGGATTCGGTGTGCTATTAGAACCAAGGGTTTGTGTTTGTGAATAGAACCTCAGGGTTTGTGATTGTGGTTTAGAACCTGAGGGTTCGTGATTGATAAGAATGACCAATAATATGGAAAGGTTACTTTAGTTGATCCGGAAGTAACCCGGATAGCTAAACTAATCGATAAGTTAACCCTAGATCGTGATTGTTCTTTGGTTTATTTAATTTGTTATTGAATGCTTGTTCTGGTTATAGCCTAGTGGGACGGAATGACCGAACCACTAAGCAATCTGCGTGATTGTAGGTAATGAGTTGGCCAATGATCGAGAAAGTGGCTAGTAGATGCGAGACAAAGGCGGAAGGGAGAGGAGGTGGATTTAGGGATAGAATTTGGGGGTTTTATTTATGTTATTTCAAATTGAATTTGATGCTAGAATCGATTTTAATTTTGTTAAGTTATCGTTTGCTTTTGGACTTTGATTTTAGTATTGAATAAGAATGAAACCGGATTTAGTATGAACTGATTGGGCTTTGCACATCTCATAAAATCAAATTTTGACTTAGTGAAATATGGAACTTGAAATGGTTAAGTGTAAATTCCGCCCAAGACCTTGCTAAAATGTATCGGAACATGAGTTTGTGGGTTTAGGGTGTTACAAGAACCCCATTGGAGTTCTTAATTTCTTTTTTTAGTATTTTCCTTTAAACTGAATTAAAAACAAGGACAAATTTTTACTTTCTAGATGATGCAGAACACAAGTTTAAAGGACAAACTGAATTTAAAGCTTTAAGCAGAACACAAGTTTGCCACTTTGAAAGAACATAATCAGACATTGAGAGACTTGTTCTGGATATGTAAACAGCATAATCGGACATTTAGGTACAAAGACTTTTATTCATTCCATATAAAGACCAGTTCTAGATATGTCAACCACTCAGCACGCCCTGGTTAATATATAAGAATGACACATTGTTTAAACATCAAACGGAACCATGAGAGTAAAGAACTTCATTATGTTCCCAGAAAATGATTAGAAATAACGACAAACTAGTAGTTTGAATGTCTCAGCATCTAACCTTTTCCAAAAATGGCTGAGAGGAATGTTTCCCTAGCTTCATGGCTTAGAGCTCCTAAGAAGCAAATGAGATTGCAGTCTATAAGTTTGAATGTCTTGCTAAATTTTTAACTTGTAATTACCAAACATTTTGCAGTCTATAAGGCAAAAGAAAACAAGAAATCGAATGTAATCTACTCAAAAGCAATATTATCAGCATTTAGGTACAAAGACTATATTGATGATCAAATCCAAAAGATGCTTTATAGATTAGCTATACAGAGTATTGAAAACATATATTCCTACATAGTTTTTCCCAACAACGTTAAACAAAATTTCTACTCACAAAGTGAAGTCAAGAGATCAATTAAAAACATAACTATGTAGCTCTATTTCATCATGAAATATTACCTTCAACATAAACCATCTCCACATCCTTCATACTAGATGACAAAATAAAGACGATTGGAAATTGGTAAAGTAGAATATTAAATTAAAAGACTATAAAGCATGCTTAACCCAAATCTTTGTGGGTCTAAAATACAAGGCACATTAATTTGATAAATATATCCAACAGCAACTACTCGTAGATATCATCTATCTACTTTGATAAGTTGTTATAAATCGATAAAAAGGATGACAAAGAAAGAATTTCATTCATACTAGTTGCTATTTCTGCAATTTGTTTAACCACAGCCCTAGATCTGTATCCCCAATCGAAATCTTCTTTGGACGCTTTGATTGAGCCAACAGTTAACAATCTTGTTGCCTTTTAAGACACATATGGTGTTCTAAGATTCTGAAATGCTTGTCTTCATCCTCATCTCCATTTGGCTCCTCAACAATGGTTTTCTCAACCTTTTGTTCGAGCAGTTGCAGTGGAATCGGAGAAAAGATGGTTGGTGATGAACGAATCGATTCAAGAGGAAGAGCAAGAATCAGCTACCGGAGAAGAAAAGATGAAAATGGAAGTTTCGAGATATGGAGAATGAATGAAATAGACTCAATCTCGTTTCACAATTATTTTTTCAATGATCAACCTTTTACCAAATAATACACTGACACGTTAGGGGTTCTTAAAAATTGTTAAAGTTCCTAAATAAGAATCGGTTCTTGTCATTTAACCCTTTTTTATTTAATTTTAATTCCTAAACAACTAAGAAACTCACTTAGCAACTTCTGTTGGAGGTGTTCTTATGTTACTTACTCTAATAGTTGTTATCTCGACTGTTATCGAATTGCGTGATTGGATTGCCTAGCTGATTGGTAGTAAAAATTTGTAAATACCAACGTAACACAATATTTAGAAAGTTGTTCGTGAGATACTTCTTTTCTTTAACGTTAATTATCATCAACTTATTATATTGTTTCAGCAATTTTCTTGGGTTCCCACATCTAAAATGACCCCAAACTCTCCTGACACCAAACAATGGACGACTTAATTCTTGCCACTCCCAGCAACACCTCCTTATACAACTCTACTGAAACCGATACAAACTAACTGTCCATATCTGTTTGTGGTGGGATTAGCACTTTGTTTTATTGATTATAATTGTGTTGTATTACAATGAAGGGTTGGATACTTAGTTTTGGAATGACAAGTAGAATGAACAGATTTTCTGTATCTAGAGAGAATACTTCGTATTTCATCTCGTGCTCGGCGTGGTGGAATGATCTATTTAGAGTCGAGTCCTCCGAACATTCCCTTTTTTCCACCAGGAATATCATGATGACTTGCAGCGTCTGGGCCTACCACTAATTCATCGTTCTCCCAAGGTAGATTCTCCGAGTTTCCAAATGGCTGGGCATCTTGTCCGTATTTAATGCTTGTTGAGCGGCTTCCTGTCATCATTTAATGTTTGTTGCATGGCTTCTTCTCAGTAATGATTAGATAACATTATATCGGTTAATTAAATGCTCTATGACATGCCGACGACGAGTAGGACTTTCACATCCAAGGGTTGCGCACCATTATATCTCAACATCTTGTGATGGTGAAACATGTCGCGGACGCGCTGGACACCTTGTGATAAATGGTTTGTCTATTTTCAAGTGTTAAGTAGGCCCATCGAAGCCATATAGGTCGGACTCAGAGTGAGGCCCACCTCCAACAATAGCCTTCCCTAGTTCGTCGTCTTCAAGCATCGAGGGACACGAAACATAGTTGGTTTTATGCATTTATGGCTTTGACTTCCCTTTACACGTGAAAGCTATGGGGCGGCCTTGTTTGCGACGTGATTGATGATTTTATTTTCTCGAGCTGCTTGTCAGGGATGCTTCGCTTCTGCACAGGTGGATGGTCGCCTCCACGTGTCGTCCATTGATTACTCCGTCGAACTGCTTGTGCTTTTCCAGCGCGTGATGGAGGTTATGCAGATACAAGAGGTGATGGATGTTATCTCGACTTTCGTCACTTTGAATTCCCCCTTTTTGACTTAAATGCCCCTTATTTCTCATTCTCTCTTAACTGCTTCCAAGTTTTCAACATGTACTTCTCTCTAAACTCCACTTTGTTCTCTCCAATTTTTTGTTTGATATTTTTGCTTTTTCTCGAGTTTTGCCTTGCATTTGGTCACCAAATTTCTGATTACGCTTTTAAACAATTATGGTCGGTTGCATATCTTTGTTTGAATAAAAATTATGAGTCACGAGTCTGGTTTTGAGTCCGCTTCAATTTGCGGAGATGCGATCAAAGTATCAACGGAGTTTGACTCTCAAGAAGCATTATTCATAACCCGCAACATTGGTTCCGCTTCTCGCAACGCTTGGATTGCTGGTCGCTGTGGCTCTAGTGTTCCCTCAGGGAGCGCTTGTGGAGCAAGCGAGAGGCTGGTGGCGAGTAATAGGGTTTCCGCTTTAGGTTCGGGGGTCCGCTGCCATGACCCACCAGATGTTAGTGATTTCTAGGCTTTTTCTAACAAGGCGTTTGCGGAGGAGGATGTCGTGAGGCCGGGCAGGTAGAGTATTCGGTCATGGCTCAATGGGATAGATTATCCTGTGTTGACCAGTATAAACGATTCCCTCAAGAGGCTATGTCGGAATTGTGGCTTCTCGACTTTAGTGGTTATGATAGTGTCCAAACCACACCAGAGGCCATAGACCCCTCCAAAGGGTTTTATCTGCCTCCATGAAGAGGTGTTTAGGGTGTTGTAGTTTGTGGCCTTTGCTTCTCTAGCTAGTTGTCACATATTGCAGGCAGCACCGCATTGCCATATCGCAGCTGCACAACTCGGGCATCCGCAACATGGTCGCCCTACTCCTTTCTTACGCGGCTGGTATCGATCCCAAGTGCTGTTTTTTTAGGCCGTGACCAAGATCAATTATCACAAGGACTAGGATGGGACCTTCTCGGTCAGTGCGATGTCGGGGGCTGCTTCGTCCAAGGTTTCACTTTGAAACTTCATGATTACAAGGAGCGGTACTTTCATATAAAGCTCAACACGGCGTCCATCTTAGACCCCGAGCATCCTTTGGTCCGCAAGACTTGGAATCCAACTTATGGAATTGCCGAGTGGAACGATTGCTCGGCTTTGGTATATAGGTGTCGTTCATGTAGTGAATCCCTTTTTTCCTTTATTTTTGCAGTTGGCCATCAACGCACTTTGTTCGCGTCATTCAAGAACGAGTTCGTGCAAATTAAAGGGCTTCTACCTCTACCTTGGAATGAGATCGAAGGGTATTTCCACACAACGTACAAGTTTTTCGTTATACAAGATATGCAGAGGATCCTCTCTTTTTTGTAATGTGTTTTTGCCGCGCAGCTGACACGGAGAGGATGGCTAAAATTTATCTGCCGTCGTCGAGGTATAGTGCTGACTTGCTTACTCAGGGTCAGTAGAACACTGCTGCTCTGGCACAGAATAAACCTGCACTGGTGGGGACCCGGCCTAAGGAGGCTCAGGTGGGGACGCAGGCCGTGGAAGGAGAAGTGGCCGATTTAACCGGGTTGGCTAACCAAGATTTGTTTGGTGCTGCTGGTAACAAATGTGTGACTGATGAGCGTGCCGTGCTGGCCAAGATCGATAAACCGGTCGGGACTGCAGTGGTTGAGGATGCTAGCTTTGGACAGCTTTTCCTGAAGCAAGCTGACAGTAGGATGATGAGTGTCTCTGAAGGCACTGGTGCAGGACAGCTTTCCCAACAGGAAGCTGACATTAAAATGATGTGTGTTGCTGAAGGCGAGTCTCGGGAAGAGACGCAGGGCACTGAGAAGAGAAGGAGGGTGGCTGGCTATGAAGCTACTGAGCGTCGTTTAGGGAAAAAGTCTGCGGCAGGGAGGACGTCAAAGAGGCTGCATATCTCGGTAACGGAGTAAGTAGGTACAAGGTGAACTTTGCATTAGCGGTGGGGGACACCTTGTACCAGCAGAAGGGTCCGACTATGAAGCTTTTTAGCCAGCTCGACGTGTCCGGTTATTCTCTTCCTCCTCTCGAGAATTTTCTGTGCAAGGGGGATGATAACAAGGTTTTTAGCCTAAGAGATCAAATCATTGAAGCATAGGGTAAGTAATGGGATTTTCGAACCAATACTCAGTAGTTACTTGTAATCAACCTATCTACTATTAGTTCCTAGTCCATGCAACATATCAATCTGTCACAAAGATAGGCTATATTTTCTAGTGAGCTTGCAATTTAGCCAATAAGACAAAATAAGCTACAAGACAAAATAAAAGCAGAATTCAAACACACAAAACAGAGAAATGATCAATAAACAGAGCCAGATGATAGCAATAAGTGAATCTAAGGTAAAAAGCATGAATCTAGAGGATAGGAGGGGTTTGTTCGGAGGTAAACTCGCCAATCCAACCTCGCCAAGCTATATAAGGCGATCCCTAGACCGGGACAAGCTTAGATCAACCCATTCTCATGGTGAAGACCCCTTTCAAATCCGGCTGATCCCTTACGGCGCTAGCCACGATCATGCCAAATCAGAAGCTTAAAGTTCAGCCCAATACATCTAATAGCCGATCCACAATACTAGATCTCTCCTCGGTGGATTAAACCATCACTCACATGGCACTTGGTCTCTGATTTCCTTAGCGCTAGCCTTAGCTTTTGGCCCAAATAAGATCTCTCTTGATCAGGGAGAGATCGGCCTTAAGCTTGGCCATGTGAGAAGAGATCAGATTAGATCATTGTTCGCAAGGCGAGTGGATCGGTGGATTCACCTCCGATCTCTCTATCCTCGAGATCGACAAGGATCTACTCACTTCTCATGGTTTGAGAGCGGAGGATCAGAGGAGATCTAATTAGCTTAAACATAAAGAACAATAAAGTAAAGAGCATAAAGTAGAGATGAAGATCAAAATAAAATAATTTCATTCAAATCAAAGCATCAACATCAAAGTACCTTAATCAAAGCATAAATGAAAGCAACAACAAAAAATAGAGAGTTTTTCCGGCTAAACCACAGATAAAAATGATAAGATAGTGAATAAGGGGTATTTATAGGGTCATTTGCGTAACCCTAATGGTCAAACCGACCTAAGTCGGTCAACCAGAAATCTTGCCCTTGGAGTCCTTGCGCGAGCTTGGGCACAGAGGAGTGGTTCAGGTCTTCGTCCTTGGGGGTTGAGGCTGAGTGTATGGTCTGAATGTAATGGACTTGTCTTCCCTCGCAGCAGATAGGTTGAGACTGGTGACTGAGGCATCTTCTTTTGAGCGTTCCGAGCAGTCCTCGCCCTGCGATCCACGAGGAAGCGATCCGAGTTTGCATGACTTCTTTTGCCTAACAGCTGATCCAATCATCCTTAGCTCCATTTTTGGCTCCTTTTCTGTTCCTTTTGCTCCTTTACCTAGATAAACTCCAAAACTCCAAATGCAAGTGCAAAAAGTGCAAAACTAACCTAAACATACCTAAGTGCACGGAAAATCTAGCTAAATGGATGCAAAACAACCTAAAATAAGACTCTAAAACCATCAAAAATCACACACATCAGCTCTCCCAAACATAGATCTTGCTTGGCCTCAAGCAAGTGCAATGACCTGAGGTGGAAAGGCTACACACACAAAGTGGGGACATCTTGTCTAACAAACAACTGGCATAAGCCAAACCGTAATCCACATATGGGCTCTATCATTTGGGAAACAGCAATGTAATCATCCTTAAACATAGCATACAACCTATGGATTCCTATCACCTAAGCTGGTCTCTAAAGGCACAAGTCTAATTCCTTATTTCTTTTTGGTGTGGTCCTCAAAAGTGACTAGAGATCAACATGTACATGTTTCGAGTTCCCCAAGCTTAGCATGATCATTTTTCAACTTAAATGGTTTCCTCTCATTAAAAATTTGCTGCCCGATTATTTATTCTTTCTTTTCTTTTTCTTTTTTCTTTTATTTTATTTTTTTTCATTTGCCCTTTTGGCTTTTCCGAAGTTGGCTTACACAAACATAAAAAGCTACGGGTTTAAGCATCTTCCCAAGTTGCTCCACCAACCCGCATATGGAGTAAGTTAGCGGATATACACGGACGTCAAAAGGCTACGGATTTACGCATCATTTCAGCCGCTTCACCTTTACCACTTACTCGGTTTAAGTACTTTGTGGGCAGCTTAATTTTCTACTTAATTTTTGAGAAGGTTTTACCAAGCACACACTTTTCGGGTCATGCTAAACAAAGAGAAGGAAGGTATTGATGTATCTCTAAGCTTTAGATTGGAAGTTTAAGTTCAGTTTTAGAAGGAATCAAACTAGACCTATTCGAAACACAACCCAAGCAAAGTTCACCAAGGCGATGATCTGCCCAAAACATTTCTAAAATGGCTATCTACCAATCAAGAGCATTCACAATGGTTACTAGCTTAACCTATAAAGATTTGCCTATCATCAAGATTATTCCGACATAACAAGTTCGGATGCATGTGTCTTAAATGAATGCAACCTAAGACAATTCTAAGTGAATGCAACTACATGAACACTCTTATTTTTAGGTTCCATTTTTCAAAAAAATTCAAACTTTTATGGTTTTTCTATGTCTTAAGTGCCATGAAATGCAACAAGCAAATGCACAAAGAAAAATCTAATCGGATTTTTACAATCTAAGTGATATGCATGCAAAAATAGAAAATAAGATCACAAGAAACAACGTGAGAGTACTCTAGACCCCTCCCCCAAAATTAAATCACACAGTCCCTTGTGTGTCTAGAAGTCCGAGAGAGTTGTCTAGACAAACAAAACAAAAGGAAACTACTCAAAATAGAAGCGTATGTACAAAAAGTTGGAGTTTGGTACCTAGAAGTCGAACAAGTGAGCAGTCAAAACATTCATATCCTCGAGAGTATAGTTGTGAGGGTCTGGCTACACTCTTGGAGCTATTCCTTTCATTGGTGCAATATGCTGCTGCCAGTCCGAGTTCTCCTCGCGGTCATGGTCAGCGAGGGATGCATGCGAGGGCCCTTCCTGAAGATTTTGCTCTTGGTGTTTCTGGCCCTTTTTCCCGAATCTCTTGTAAACCCGCGTCGTGTCCAATGATTGGCGTCGTGGTTGCTCTTGGTGCGGGCTCGGATCTGCTGAAGTTGAGTGCCTCCTTGCTGGTGGTGGCGAGTCGTGTGTGCTGAGGTTGAGGCTCTGTTCTTCTGAGCGAGGACTCCAATTTGTCAATCTTTGCTCACATCCTCTTGCGCTCGTCCAGCCATTCCTCCTTTTCCTTTGTCATGCCCTTCACCTTCCTGACCAACCACTTCCTCAACTTCTGGAGCTTCCCAATCCTCTTGTGAGCGTCCTTGCTAGCTGTCCCTTGGTTCTTCTCAGTGAACTCTTCAAAGAATTAGGATTCGAGGTCGACCTCTTCCTTGTCTGCCTCTTCCTCTGGTTGCGGGACTTGCCCTCGCTGGTCCTCTCTGAGTAGTGCTGCGGGGGGTGGAGTGAAAGTGACATTTTCCATTGTGTTTAGTCGGATGAACACTAGGCAAGGGAGGAGTATTCTGGCATCTTTCTTCTCCGGGTGATCAAACTTGTAGACGGCTCGTCTGATGAGGGCATCAAGCCAATGGAACCAAACAGACCTATGACTAGAGCTAGAGCACGCAAGCTAATGGAGCAACTACTAGAAACTGTGGCTGAAGTGCTAAGCAAAGAAGAGGAAGCTTCTACACCAAATCGCACCCAAATCGATAAAAGACACATTGAAGTATTTTCAAGAAGTGCGAAGAAGAAGACAAGGGACTTAGACCAAGATAAAGACCAAGACAATCAAGATCTTCAAGACATTCAAGAAGCTGAGAAAGAGGATCAAGAACCGTCAAGACTTGAGTTGCAAGCAACTAACAAGGCTTGGCCTTTCATTCGGACCAACAAGGTATGTTTTATTTACAATATTAATGTCTTTGCAGGTCCATCATGCCCAATGGCTCCAGACTGTTAAATTAGAGAGTCCTAGAATCCTTAGGCTTTTATATTTCGTTTGATAAAAGTTCAAGGCTTCAGCTTGTGAAGCAAGACCAGCCGAACACTTAGTAGTTTCTAAATTTTTGTTGTTTTGTTTCTTGTTGCTTGTTGTTGGGTTGCGACTCATCTTTTTCGTATTTATATTTTTCTTTGAGTCGGCCCTTTAGGGCTAGCTTATAGGACTAATATAGAATGTCCCCTTGCAGGCATGTATTATTTTTAACCTATTATCAATAAAGTCGAACTTTCTTCTAACACAAACCCTAGCCATGAGAGTGCTTTGCCTCTTGCCTAGAGTTTCAGTCCACACCAAGTGATCTCGTGAGGATTCCCCTTAATCAGAAGTGTGTCCGAGTGTATCAAGAAGCCTCCATTCTTCTTTTGGATCACTCTTCAATCCACCAACTTCCGCACCACATCTACATCTTAGTAAAGGAAGCACTTCGGTTTCCCTTTGGTTGAGATTCATTCCAAACAACCTTAGAGAAGCACCTTGAGGCGTGTATCATTTTGGTATCAGAGCTATAGGTTTCCTAGAAGGATGTATCTATCCTTGTCTTTCGTTTTTTCTTTGTTAAATTTGCTTAAATCCTTATCGTTATCACATAGGTTGCTAGATTTGAGTTTCCGACTTGTGTGAAACATTATTTGCTTAGATTCCAGTTTGAACTTGTTTGTGTTAACTAGGGTTCTTAGTTTTATAATTGTAGAAGACAAGTAATCGGTTGTTTGATCTGCAAAACTCGTGTAGCTTGATAAAAAATTGTGTTGTTACCATAAGTATTTGTTTCCATTTTTGTGATTTCCATTTCTCTTGTTTGTGTTTTCCATTTTGTTTGTTTACAAGAAAAAGAAAAGTAACTGCATATTTTTTTTCGTGTGTAGGAGCATGGAGAATCAAACTAACATACCGAACATAGCTGAAATATTGGCTCAGCTCCAAGCTCAACTTCAAGCCATCAACACACGCATGGACCGCTTGGAGCCAAGATCAGGAAACACCCGTATATCCGCACATTCAAGGGATGGTGATACTAATGCATACCAAGCGGAAGAGTTTGATCCACACCCTGATGATCCACCTTTAAGACACCATACTACACGAAGTAGGGATCCACAGCACCGTGGACATGAACGAGAAGACCTGGTACACGCTATTAGCGACCCAAAGCTTACCACACCCACCTTTGCCGGTAAGATTGATACGGAAGCATACTTGGATGGGAGAAGAGGATGGAATACATCTTTGAATGTTACCACTATGCTGATCACAAGAGAGTGAGCTTTGCTGCTGCTAAACTTACGGAGAATGCATTGTCTTGGTGGGATCGAGATATGGCCGAACGTCGACGTCATCACTACAACCAAGTCACCACTTGGGACGAGATGAAGTTTAACTTGAGGAAAATGTATGTGCCTCGATATTTCCATAGAGACTTACAGAAGAGGTTTCGTAAGTTTGTGCAGGTAAATAGGTCCGTGGAGGAATACTTTGAAGAGTTTGAAAGCTTGAAGAATCGGCTAGAAACCAGAGAACCAGAGGAGACTAGTATGGCTCAATTTTTGGATGGTCTACAAGACCGAATAGCAATAATAATGGAGAGACAGCCATATCATGAGCCGACAGAGTTGCTACATTTTTCCATACAAGCTGAGCTACACATCAAGATGAAGACGGCTGCCACCAACCGTACCAAAAACAATAACCCTTGGACCGCCAACAACATTAAGCCGCAAGACAAGGGCAAAAGTATTGAGCAAGAGACTCGGTACAAAAGAGCTGAACAAGAACCTGCCAAGAGTACAAGAACTGAGGTTAGTAAAGTCCCACATACAACTGGAACTCGTGACATTGTGTGTTTTAAGTGTCAAGGTAGAGGCCACATGGCTAGAGAGTGCCCAAAATGGAAGACCATGATTCTCACCAATCGAGGAGAGTACGACTCAGATGATGAGCAAGAGATGGAGGTAGATGAAGTAGTAGGAGTGGCTGAGGAGACTGTGGCCTACCCAGACGTAGGAGATCTCCTAGTAGCTCGCCGCCTTCTCAATTCTATGGTGGTA
>OVBA01008136.1:0-13102 GCA_900406435.1 Lepidium aucheri
ATACAAATGCACAGGCTCTGGCGGCTTTCAATGAGGTCGATCCTCCTGCTCACGGCGATATGGCCTCTGGTCGGAGCTCTGGTCCACGTCGCTGTTGTCGGCGGAGCTGTCGTCGTTGTACGGGAGAGGAGACGATGAATAGAAGCAGACCCGATTATTATTTTGAGATTAACCTATTTTTTTNCTATTTTTTTCTTATTTTTTTTTTAAATTAAAAAAAAAGATGGAAGGTTAAAATTGGAATATCACAATTCATTAATAGGTTTTTGTTATTAGATTATATTTGGATATAAGAGATTCTGCTTTTTCCAAAATGGACTTATGAGATCATGCCCCAAACAAAAAGAAGGACGATTTTTTCCTGAACCGGTTTGGTATTTTTGAGAAATCAATTTTGAACCGGTTTGGTATTTTTGAGAAATCAATCGTGAACCGAATATACCAACTTTGGTTCGAAAGAGTATATACTATTATATCGTACAACACGAGAAATTAACCGCAGTATCATTTCTTGGTATACCAACAAAAGAACTATGTATGCAAGTTATTTATTTTCTCTTTTGTAATTGGAATCTTATATAGTAAATTAATACCAAAGTATTTTAAAACGTTATATTTTCATATTTGGTCAATACAAAATTTTTGTGCCTTTATTAAATCTTTCCAATAAATAGCAGCAAAATAAATTTTAAGTGATTTCAAATCTACTGAAAGTTATTATTTGAGAAAAGTCCAGCCAGACGTCTAGAATCAGTTGATCCAAATACCAGTCAAACGACGTCGTTTACTATATCTTCTACACACCAACCAATCCTACTTATTTTTATACAACTGAAAATCCAAATTCCAGACTGAGTCCCACACAAACTCGAAGAAGAAGTGAACCATTAAGCCTTTTTCGTTTATTATTCCTTCTCAATCTAGTATCTTCAATACCCAAACCTTAAACCTCAATTCGTCGGATTCCTCGTGGGAGCGTTTAAGACTGCTTGATATATAAAATGGCGTCTCTGGGTTTGTCGTTTACTCCCGCCGCCAAAACTCCGACGTATCTGGCTTCTTCGTCTTCGGCTTTCTTCTCTCACTCTGCTCTCTCCTTCAGGACCTTTCACTCTCGCTCCCGAAACTCTGTCTTCGCTTGTGTTGTAAGCAGTGCTTGTTTGAATATAATTATTTCTTTATGTTCGTGGATGTGACTATTCTTTCTCATAGAATTGCAGTGCTTTTGATCGAAAAATGTATGTTGATTCTGCATTTTGAATATTTTTCTTCTTCTTAGATTGAATGGACCCTATTACCCGATTTGTCTAGTTTTAAATTCTGAGATTTTAATAGATGGGTGCATTGAGCTACAAAGTTTGTAACTTTCTTCAGAATTTGTTTTTTTGTTTTTATATGTCAACGTATCTATATGATTAAGCTCGTTGCTTTTGCCTATGACATGTAGATAAGTGGAGTACATTTCTTTGATGAGTATAGTTTATTTTTCAGGAACAGAAACCGATAAGTATAAGAATCTCTATTTAACGTCTTGATGTTGTTGTTGCTGTTAGAAATGCGATCTTCCTGAATCATTGAATGTGGGAAATGGGAATCCCAGTATCCCAATTATTAATGAGAGGACACTTCCAAAGTTCTTGGAATCTGCCCGGGTGGAGAAATCAGTCAATAGAACGAATACCAGGCTGAAGTTGTTCTCTGGTACTGCAAATCCAGCACTTGCTCAGGAAATTGCTTGGTATATGGGTTTGGAGCTTGGGAAGGTTAATATTAAGAGATTTGCTGATGGTGAGATTTACGTTCAGCTACAAGAGAGCGTTAGGGGATGTGATGTCTATTTGGTGCAGCCTACTTGCACTCCAACAAATGAGAATCTCATGGAGCTTTTGATTATGGTAGATGCTTGCCGAAGAGCATCAGCTAAGAAAGTTACAGCTGTGATTCCATATTTTGGATATGCAAGAGCTGACAGGAAGGTAAAAAAGTCTATATGTGTTCTATAGCCTCATCTACATTAGCTCTTTTGATTTAATATGGAGAGTTCTCAATATCTTGACGCTATTCAGTAATCCCTGCTTAATCATATTCATTTTGTGCATCTTTATCTGCTTGCAGACACAAGGACGTGAATCGATTGCTGCCAAATTGGTTGCAAATCTCATCACTGAAGCTGGTGCAGATCGAGTTCTTGCATGTGATCTTCATTCAGGACAGTCCATGGGTTATTTTGACATTCCAGTCGACCATGTGTACTGCCAGGTAGACCTCTAAAGCCACGTTCTTGATAGTATGAAGTAATGTGTAAAAACTTCGATTCATAATACCTTAAATTTGATATTTTCAGCCAGTGATACTTGATTATCTTGCTAGCAAGTCAATATCCGCAGAGGATTTAGTAGTGGTGTCTCCTGATGTTGGTGGAGTAGCCAGGGCACGGGCTTTTGCAAAGAAATTATCAGATGCGCCACTCGCCATTGTCGATAAAAGGCGTCATGGACACAATGTTGCTGAGGTCTTCTTATCACTTCCTCTTAAGTCACAGTTTGCTCAAAACAATCTTTTGCTTCTCCTCAAGCTCACATGCGGTTGTACTTTTGTTTCAGGTCATGAACCTAATCGGTGATGTAAGAGGGAAGGTGGCAGTAATGGTGGATGACATGATCGATACCGCTGGTTAGTCAAACACGATACTCTTTCAAGAAGCATGTTACCGACAAAAGAAAACTTCGAATCTCTGCCTTTTTTCAAGCCACATCCTCTGTGAACCATTCTTGTTCTATTTTTTTTTCCCTTTAAGGAACCATTGTAAAAGGAGCAGCTTTGTTACACCAAGAGGGTGCGCGAGAGGTCTATGCCTGCTGCACGCACGCTGTTTTCAGGTAACTCATTAACATATATTTTGTTCTTGAACAGTCACAAAAATCACTTCTTTCTTTGGTTTTGTTTCGAATGAATCAATGGAAGTCCGCCAGCTATAGAACGATTATCAGGAGGTTTGCTTCAAGAAGTGATAGTGACAAACACATTACCAGTAGCAGAGAAGAATTACTTCCCACAGTTAACAATTTTATCAGTGGCTAATCTTCTGGGTGAGACCATTTGGCGTGTTCATGATGATAGTTCCGTCAGTAGCATTTTCCTTTGACCTCTCATTGTAACCATTTGAACAATTCTTGGTTTTTGTTAGTCCATTTAAAGGGTTGGTTTAAAATTAGTTTTGAAGTTTATCTTAGTTTATGTTCTTAGCGTGATGCGTCGATAAATTTGCTTCCTTTGTCTTTCTCATTCTAAATTTTTATTATGGATCAACCTAATTGGTGGGCAGGGAGCGAATATCCAGAAAATTTGTAATATCTGTGATATACTCTGTTTGAGTTGAATATTTAATTTTGTGATCCACTTCGATCTAAAAAAATTCGGATATTCGAAAACTCGGATATCCGTTTTTTTTTTATAGATCTGCGAATAGTCCGTTCCGATCCATTTTACAAAAATTAATAAAAATAAAATACATGAAAATTACAAGAATAATATAGAAATACGAGAAAACAATATCAATATGAATTTTAAAACTTAAAATGAATATTTTATCACTATAAATCTTTTAAAAAAATGTAAATTTAACTTTTAAACAAAATAGTTAAAAAACAAAACTGATATTACATCACATGTTGGAGAATGATGACATTATAAAAATAAAATATTAAACAATAAAAATTAGCTAAGTACTACTCCCTCCGTTTCATATTAGTTGTCATTCGAGGCTAAATTTTTTTGTTTCGCTTTAGTTGTCATTTTAGTTCTCTAATATAATTTTAATACAAATTATCTCATTTGCCCATATTTAAATAATTAAAATATTAAATGGTTTGAAATTTTAATAGTCAAATGAAGGCATAAGAGAATATTTACATATTTTCTTAATATGTGTGCAAAACTCTAGAATGACAACTAAACTGAAACAGATAGAGTACTTTTTATTCATTTTCAACCATATAAATATGCATAATACTATTTATATTATAACAGATAGATACATAATTAATATTTTAATATATATTTATTGATATACGAATCGGAGCGGATATCCAGTCTTTTTGGAAAATGATATTTGTTATTTGTTTTGTTTTAAACAGATATTACATATTACTATTTACTTTGCTTCAAAATTTTATGGATATCCGAAATTTTCGGATCAAATCAATGCAAATAACAGATTGTATTGAATCTTTCGGATATTTTGCCCACCCTAGTGGTATATATAAAGTTTCTAAAAAGTTAATAAATCTTGGGTTAAATCTTATATGGTACAAGTTGGCCCTTGACAATTTGGTTTTGGGTTAAAATTGTTATATCGTAAGTTTGTAAGTTTATGGCATAAACTTTATGCATTGTATAGTTACAGATTTAGGGCTTTTTTTCTCGGATAAAGCCCAAAAAAAAAGAAAGAATCAAATTAGGGCTTCTATTTGCCAAGTTAGAGCTTTTTATTTTTTATTTTTTATATCGGATGTGCCCGAAGGGTCAATTAGGGCTTCTATTTGACGACTTCAAGTACTATATATATCTAACACCCACAATAACTTTATATAAGAAGCCTATTGTTCTGAGTTTCGCCTGAATCTTCTTTTAGGGTTTCATCTGTTAGATTTCTCGTAGTATTTTTTTTTCTCTTTTTGAGTTTGCAAATTTGATAGATCTGCGGTGATGAACAAATCGTGTGCCAGAGATGTTTATTCATCGCTGACGGTAAAACACAACCCTCTAAGAAGTTCTGAGCTTTTCCAATTCTTAACTTTTTCTCAATCGTTTTTTCCCCGATTTTAAACCAATCGTAGCTTTTCTGGATTTCGAAGTATAGAAAAATTAAGGATTTTGAGTCGAGGTGACGATAAAAATTCACAGGTCTGTCAATCCCCTGAAACTTTGTGATGTAATTGTGTTCTCGACAGGTTCTGATCGACTCCAAATAAATCCTTAAATTTTATCTTGTTTCTCTGTTTTATCTTAAAAATTATTTGATTTTGGATCTGGGTGTATGATGAATCCCATTTAACAAATGGGTATTGTGCAACTGAATTAATATTGATGCTTATTCACCTTGGAGAACTGACACTCAGATTCAAAAATTTCTTTCTTCTATGTTTTTTTTAACAAATTCAGTTTTCTATTAATGGATTTTGCAATTTATCTGGGCATATGATGAAATATATTTCATGGGTAATTTGCGTCTGATTATCTTTGATGCTAACTTTTATGATTATCTGATGCCCAGAAAACAATCTGTACTGAAATTAAAACTACTTGCTGAGAAATTGGCTTATGTTCTTAGCTTATCAGTTTTAGTTTTACTTACTATCTTTGAAACCATAGATCGAAGTTTGACCGGAACTAGTATAACCATTACGTATTTTTTGCCTAAAATCCAGAAACTGGAAGTTATCAATTGTCTTGACAGAGTAAAAGAATAGCTTACACAAGTAAAAGTCATTGATGTCTGTTTGTTCCATTTACCTCTTAGAATGTAACCTTTTGGACATGTGGAAGGTTATATTTATATTCGACATGATCTTCCCAAACAAATTGTTCAATCTTTAAGATTCAGACATTGACAAATCTACACTTCTCCCTAATTTGACCATCAAGACCTGTAAGAACATTAATGTTACCCATCTTCAAAATGGATTCCACAAAATCTTTAAAGAAAAGTTCTTGATCTGTCGCATATTCCCAAACTTTCCCGAAGATATCACCTTCATGATCTTCTGTAACCAAAACGTTATCTGAAATCAATAATCCTTTGCCTTCTAGCAGATTGATGTAGTAATTGTTATCAAAAAAGGCCGGAGTCTTTAGATCCAACGGTGAATGTTCGTTATCACGGCTTGAATCTTTGCACTGTGATCTCAGGACTCGCCTGAATGTACTTTGTCTCTTGAACTCATCCACGTAGAATGTTTGTTCCATGTTTGGTTGGACAATGCGTTGCTTGAAACTCACGCATCTCGCTTTTCCTATTGTATGAGCTCCTGAAAGAGCTATGAGATCTTGAATGTTGAGACCTTGTTGCTTGAAATTGACGATGAGGCTGTCAAGTGAAGAGTTTGGTGCCGGAATAAATCTGTTTGCTCCTGTGAAGCTTGCCTTTAAGGAGTCTCTTCTCCCTAGCAAAACTTCCCACCATGGACCTCCTCTCTGACAATAGAATCCAATTGGTTTAATGTAACTTGACCCTATATGTTATAATTTAATCACAAACAACCATGACAAGGGAAAATTACAAAAAACACGGAGTCACGAGCGGCCATGGCGAGGATATCAGAACAGGAGACAGTTAAAGGACAAGCTTCTTCAAGGAGATACTTTATGTAATCGATTACTTCGAATCCACGCAAGGAATTTACATTAGGGGTTGCTTGTTTCTCACTTACGATATCTCCTTGTGTGTCCAAGAGCACAGACGCATCACAACCCTAAATCCCGCAATTGAACATTAAGAAGTATGCTAGAGTCAGAGCATCAAAACTACTTGGAAAAGTTATCATCTCCGAGAGAATAGATAAGAAACAACTCCCAAATAGAGAGATAAAAAGAACTGATAGGGACGATTTTCTAACCAAGACAAAGCAGTCATGAAACTGAAGACGAAGAAGAGAAGCAGCCATGCGAGGATCTTTGAGAACAGCAACCTCAACGGTATGCTTCACGATTTCTTCAGCTAATGGGCAACTCTCTTTGTAGAAACCCTTCACTAATGGTCCTCCAAAGTCTCCCAAAGCCAAAGTCGTAACTGCAGAAAGGACTACAATTAAAGAAAGCCATATCTTCATCACCTTGATCGCCATTCAAAAGTTATGTCTGAGCATCTCTCTGTTTGTGTGTGCATGTGCATATGAATATAATGTGTCTATTTCAAGGTTTATGTTCTTTGTACTTTACAATATGTCGTTATGTATGTTTTCAAGCCCAACTTCAATCACACTGAATGTTACAATTTTGTCAAAGGTAGATACAACCAACTGAAACCTAACTTGCAATTTGGGCTACATGATTATAATATAAAGGTGCGATTTGTAATATTTTATAAACAAAAGTTGGACTGAACTGACCGGAATTAAGATATACATATAGATTCCTATCCATGAGGGTAACCCTTAGATTGACTATTACACACGAACACGACAAAGAGGAATTTCAAAGATGAGAACCAAAGAAAATAAAAAAAGACATATAAGATTAAAAAAACCTTGAATTTGAGACTCATTATAATTATCAAATCAAAAGCCTCTAGTTCAAGTAGCTTCGAGTCACCAATTTTTCACTAATGTTTTTTTTTTTTTTTTTTTTTTTTTTCANGACCAGTGACCAGTCCACCATTTTTAATGGACTAGGAAGATGTGTTCGATGAAGTTTGAGGAAAACAAAGAAGTAATAAGAACATGTTTGCGATGAAAAGAATCAAAGAAAGATACATTCTGAGAATGCTCGTCAGATCTCTGCTTCATCTTCTTGAACTCTTATTTTGTGATGTCGATTATAATGTAATGTAAATTGAGGAAATAAGCATGAGAACTGATAGATATTCTGTTGAAAGCAATTTGGAACATAAAAACAGAGAGAAACTGTCCTAATGAGCTGCGTCTTCCTCTTCGCAGAACTTGGTGTATTCTTTTGGACCCATCAAAGAATCTAACTCAGCAGGGCTGCTCGGCTTCACTTTGATCATCCAACCATCTTCATACGGGCTTGAGTTAATCTACACAACACACAATTGGCAAAAACTATTTCATATGTGTAATCATCTAAGATTTAATATCCTTAAGACTTTAAAACCGTACCAATCCAGGTGATTCCGTGAGCTTCTTGTTAACCTCAATGATTTCACCTGAGACGGGTGATAAGATCTCACTTGTTGCCTTCACACTCTCCACTGCACCAAAGCTTTTCGCTTTGCTAACTGAAGTATTTTCCTCTGGCAGTTCCACAAACACCACTTCACCTAAATGGTCCTGCAACATCAATGTCATTTCTCCTCTTCTTTTCAGCTATAAACTACTTTGATCTGCTCACTTTCTAAGCTATTTCTACAACTTGGATTACCAAAATAGGAATTCGGGTCTACGGTTTAATGCCTAAAGTTTTCATCTTTCTCGCTTCGAATAAATTGAAACTATCACAAGAAGAAAAGAAAAACAAAGCTAAGATTTGTTACCTGAGCATGAGCAGTGATGCCAATGGTGGCAACGGAGCCTTCATGTTTAACCCACTCGTGTGAATTTGCATACTTCAGTCCTTCCAACACTGAAAAAGGAACAAATTACACAGAGACGCTCGTCAAAAGTTTCAGATAAAAAGCCATGTACACACAACAAAAACAATCACAAACACCTGTGGAGAAGCATCTAGAGATGGAGAAAGCAGGGGAGAGGTGAGACTTGGAGACAGAAGTAGAAAGCTTGAGAGCGTTTGCTGTAGAAGAAGCCCACATTCTCAGTGCCATTTTTTTTTGCTTGCTCTGTCTTCTTTCTTGCTCAGTGTTCTGTCTTCTCCAAGATAAAAAGAGGAGATCTTAAAGATATTATTATTTTTCTTTCTTTTTGTGTTCTATCTTTTGATATGTAAGGCAGAAATTGAAGGCCTCATCCTCTGCCTATGGTGTGTATGAAAAGTATAACCCAAACCTTCTCTGTGCCTCAGAAGCTCTTCCACTGCTTTTCTTTTTTGGGTTCCTTTTAAGCTTTGCCAGGGGATAAAGCTATGGTTCCTAGTCTCCTAGTATATATGTATATGTTTAGTTCCTAGATCTTTTTGGTTAGAACTTTGTTATGTATGATTTTGAAAGAACAAAATTCTTTGTTAGATTAGAAAATATATTGCTTTATGTTTGTGAAATTATTGTAAGATTTTCGGTATTCTTTTGTACTTATAACCAAAGAGAACACCAAATTGTGCACAGGGTTGAATCCTTGTATTCAAAGTATCAAAGAATTTATGACAGATGTTTTTACCTTTTAGTAGAGAGATGATTCATCTAATCTAAGCATCAAAATTTGGAGTCTTTAATGCTATATGAAACGTATGGGGTGAAATTAAAATTGATAAATATTATGGGGCTGATAGTGAATATTGAAAACTCAAAAGTCGATTCTCCGATTTCTCCGGCTCTCCGTCATCGGCGAAGAAGCGAGCGAGAAAAAAAGAAAATCTGTCTCTCAATCCCAATTAGAAACCCTAATCGTCAGTTCTCGTTGATTGTCTGAGAATTTAGAAGGTACAGTAAGCTCAGTGGTGGGATGGTGAATTTAATCGAAGAGAGGAGCCCTGATTCGACCAACAATGGCACCATCGAGATTACGTACAAAACTATCGGCCCAGCTCGGCCGTCTCGTATTCGAGTGGCGTCTCATATCAAAGTAAGCGTTTTAGGTTATTCTTTTTTTTGCTGTATTTGAGAAGAGGATTGATCTTTGGCTGATTTAGGTTCGTGATTTGAGGAACGCAATTGCGGAAAAAGGTCGATTTCCCTTAGCAAATTTGAGGATGATTCTGCGTGGGAAGGCATTACAAGACGAGGAAGATGGAGATGATATATACGTTACGCTCAAGGAAGAAGGTATCGATTTTGCTGGAAGGTTGAGCATCTTTAATGCCCTGAGAGGAGCACTATTTATCTGTATTTTTCAGTAGGTCTTAATTTATGCACCTCTTTTTGGTTTCTACTTTCTTGTGTAGATTCCTTGATCGTTGCTGTAATACCAAACCCACCAGCTGGAGCTGAGACCTATGATGATGATGATGATGATGAATTGGTAAAAATTATAGACGCTCAATCTGATGGTTAACTCTTAAAAATGGATTTTAGTCTCTATCCCTTCGAAACTCTTTTGGTTATTTGGCATTTCAGAAGTTTAAGATCCCTCCGTCTACAAGCCGGTGGAAGAAGAAGCTGTATTACTTTATGCGTAACAGGTTGAAGCTTCCAGGTGAGTTCATTATTCTTTTACACGCATCACCTTTAATTTATTTTGAATGTATGAAACAATAGTTCATTCATCTCTGTTTTGATATGATTCTAGATATCATTCTTATGGGACTTTTCTCTTTAAGTCTAAAGATGTGGGTTATTATCACCTTGTGGTTTATCATGGCGCCTATTGCCCAACGGTGGGACCTTGGCCCCATCTTTGTAAGTCATCTTCATCTTCATTGTCTGGATTCCTGAAAAAGTTCGCAATACCATTGGATATGCGTTTATTGGACAGATTTTTGTGTATAGAAACTTTTCACTTGGCTTGATCGCCCTATCAAGTCGTTTGTGTTATGTTTCCTTTGATGGGTTATTACGGATTTCAGATACTAGGGACTGGCTTTTCAATCATCTTGCTCAATCTTGGTAAACGACAGCCTGGTGATGTAAGGTATGTACATTCCTTCAACACGATAATGTCCATTGATCTGAATGGCATAGTAACTTAAAGACTTTGATTTTGTATGACTCGGGTTGATGTTTGCTGCAATCTAGATACCAAGTTGAACAAAATAAAAGAGGAAAGACTTGGTTGTTTAAGTAAATATATACTCATTTAAAACATAAACATTCGTTGTAACTTAGAGATGTGGATAGATTAGTCTTTGGAATCTGGAAGCATAAAATTCTGCAAGTAGTCTTATTAGCTGGAAAGTGGAATCCTCATGAGTTTTGATTGGGTTTCAAGATGTGAAAAATCTTCTCTTTTGACAGTAAGAAGTGAGAATAAGTTCGGTCTTTTTTTCATGGTTTCTTGCCACAGCGCATATTCCATATTCAACGAGGATTTTAGAGAGCTTCCAGGTACATATAATGCAGATCGTATAGACCAAGACATACGAACAGGACGGATATGATGTTGACTTCAACCAACACCATTGCTTGGAAAGATTCACATGAACCAATATGCAACCAAAAGATGAGTTTTTTGGTCCTGTTAGACTGAGACAGTACTTGAGACCAAAATTCCTATTGATGTACATGATCTAATCTTTTATATTCCATGATCAATGGTCAGTGTTGTACTAGAATCTTGTTTATTTATATCTTATATAAATAAAGTGTATGATTTTGGCATATAGTTATCATGTGTGAAAATGAGTTGTAGGTCAACTTAGGTCCCATCAAGTAAGGTGTGAAATAAATTCAGTAACCAAATCTGCTTTTCTAGTGGTTAAGTGGGTAGCTGACACTTTTTACCTTTGACAAAAAAATATCTAAAGTGATTCAAAATTAGTATACAACTTACAAATACAAACGCGTTTCTCATCTAAATTCAAAATACTTTTGCTTTTACAGATTTGGTGAACAAAAAATAAAACCTAATTTATTACTTTTAATGTAAAATTGAATTTTCTTAAATACTAATAAACATATTAATGTGAAAAAGGGTTACCTTGGCTGAGACTTTTGGATTGTGGATTGTGAGTGGTAGTTGAAGTTGGCTTTGCCAATTCTTGACGGCACGTAATGTCAAACTTCTAGGTTATCTACAAAACGTACATATATAACATTAGATTTAAATGTTATAGATTTTTTTTTGTCAAATATCGGACCATAAGTAGCCGTTCCATTAATCAAGTAAAATTTCATTAATCTGATTTTTTGTAGGAACTATCCGTAATAACAAACTTGCAAAGTTAGTATATCTAAAAATTCTGAATTGGCTAATAGTTGTAAATAGCCCGCCGTATGCAATGCACAAAATAAGCTTGTACGGATTGCTTCAAGAGAAGTTTCTATCGAAGTTCTATATAATGTAAGTGGTAAAATTCGATCCCTAAATGTACAAGTATGTTTATTTTTAGTGTAATTACTAACTGCTATTGGATTAAAAACACTTGCAAATGTTATAGATTTAATAAGGGTATTATTATGATTATATGTGCTTAGTGTTAGATATGATAAACAATCAGTAGAGTAATTATGTGTTAGATGTGAAAAGAGTATTGGACAACCTTAAATGATGGATGATTTCAAATATAATTTATAAAAAGTTAAATGCTGATTAATGGGATAAGTTTGCATATGTGTAAACCTAAATCGAAACAAAAGCCTGAAATATTACTTGAAGAAGAACAAAAAAAACAATAATATAAGCAAAGGAGGAGGGAGACAAGACAAGAAGTCTTAGCGGGAAAGGGAAATCCGACAAGGATGACGTCGTTTCAGTGCAAGAGTCTACTTTGTAGGTCCCACTTGTCAATACCTCGTTGACTATTTTTTATTTGTTCCTCTTCGTCTCCGTGGACCCTACGTTTCCTAATCCTAATTAACTCACCATTATTACCACTAATTTTCATGTTATTAGTGACTACTACTTAATAAAGCACAAGTTTCATTAAGAGAATTATAGACTCACCTGTTTTCTTTGTTCTTTTCTAATAAATAATCATATACTGACATGAATAACCGAAATGAAAAGGATTGAGAGCTCTTCTATAGTCAATACATTCAAAATGGAAAGGATTTTCCAAATTTAACTCTGTTTATTTCACTTAAAACTTTTCAGTTCTAATATTATATTTCAACCCACACCATCATCATACACCAAACACTGTTAATATCAATAGCATTAGCATAAAAACATTTTCTACATGGGATATCCAAGTATAAACATAATATAATCAATTTATGCATTTTAATTAGGGTAAGTTGCAAAAATCCCTATCAAAGGAGGACATTTTCATCACTGCCCTCATTTTTTGGACATTTTCAAAAAATACTCCTCATTATGGAAAATAACCAAAATACCCTTATGTTATTATTTTTATATGTTTTTACAAACTTTTTTCCCGCCAAAAAAATTTTCCGCAAAAAAAAAATTTCCCCGCCAAAAAAAAATTCTCCGCCAAAACTTTTTCCGTTATACGAAAAAATTTTGCCGCCAAAATAAATTTATAAGGGAGTTTATAAAGTTTTTTAAAAGAGAGTTTAGAAAATTTATTAGACTTTATAAGAGAGCTTATAAAATTAATAAGGTTTTATAAGAGACCTTATAAAATTTGTAAGGCTTTATGATAAAGCTTATAAAATTTATAAGGTGTTTATAAAAAATTTATAAGGTGCTTATAA
>OVBA01008137.1:0-13101 GCA_900406435.1 Lepidium aucheri
AGGCAAGCTACCATAACCATCTTCTACTGTCCCACGGACCAATTGTTGGGCGTAAATCAATGATAGGTACGAAGTAGTGTAACCCAAACTTAGACCATACATATGCTTGATTGACTCTTTGATATGCCTTGGCGTGATTCCATCAAATGTTCCAAAACTATCCATAAATAATTTACCAATGTGTTTTGGTGAATGACGTCTAAATTTAGCATAACGGTCTCCAACTTAACATGTGTGAAAATTCTTATAGATTGTAACCCAAAAAGTGTCCCTTGCTTCTCTCACAATCGCTCTAACCATCCACCTACACTGAGGAACACAACATTTTGCCACAAAACATTCTTTCGATGACTTCACTGCACGGAAGTTAAATTTCAAAAGTATACTCTTTACTCGCAAGGGTGATATTAACTCCTCTTTGCTAGCAAAACTCCGACCAACATATATGTCTTGGGATTGGGCATCTTCCTCAACGTGATTCAAATTCCCAATATGCATTTGATCTTTGTTTTCATCTTCATCTTTTACTTTCCCATATTGGCTGTAATCTCCACCGTCCATGTAAGCTATGGGTTCACCAATAACCTCCTGTTCCATGTAATCTTGTAAAAGATCTTCATCCTGGTTTTTGTTTTTGTAGTGCTCTTCACCATCGTTTGATTCTGCGTCACACTTATCTGCTTCATCTGAACTCACTTGAAAACCACAAGTAACACACAAACGTACAACATGCAGCTTACATAACTCAACCAAGCTTCTCACTTGTCTATCATTTGTGACATGTATTGGAGGTGCATTAGGTGGCATTTCTTGCAACATTGAAGCTGGAAGTGAATATGTTAACTCTATAGTTTCCGCATCTATATCGTAATCATCTTGTACCATTTCAAGAAGTTCGCCATGTGTACACCCATCCTCGATAAATAACATTCTTCCTCCTTTGCAGTTATCAACCTCGAAATGCCAACACAAGTCTTTCATTACACACTTTCCATAAACAACAGGTATCTGTACCATTTTCCCTAAAAAATATCATATAAACATTATTAGAACCATATAAATAGCTTACAGTATCATTATTATCCACAACAAATTCAATTTTCAAAACATAGTATTTATAGACTTCACCTAAAGTCTACTACAGAAAAGAGTACACAATAAAGAAAGTCTACTTGACAAAATGTAGACTTCAAAGGAAGTCTACAAAGGTTAATTTTGCAATTGATTTTTTGTTGACTTTTAGGGAGTAGACTTCAAAAGAAGTCTACTTTTTTTGGGGGTCATTTTAGCAATTGCGCTAGATGTTTAGTTTTATACGTAGTCTTCAGGTGAAGTCTACACTGGTTCTTTAAAAATAGAGGTCTCATTGTGAAATCGTAGACTTCTCCTGAAGTCTACAAAATGAGATAGGGGTTAATTTTGCAATTGACTAATTTTAACTTTTAAACTAGTAGACCACAGTGAAAGTCTACGACCTGTAGACTTCAATTGCAATATTCTCTCATTTCTTTGTAGACTTCTACGGAAGTCTACAATGTTTTATTAATTTATTTATTTTCACAAATATCATAAGTAGTCCCCTTGTGCGGGACCCATTTCTGAGTTTTTTATGATAGACTTCCGTAGAAGTCTACACGTTTACTGTAGACTTACTTTGAAGTCTACATTATAAAATTAATTTTCAAGATTTCTTGGTCAAAAAAACAGTAATTTTGGTCAACTCCAAAAATGGTCCCCTAAACACAGTAGACTTCTTTTGAAGTCTATGTAAATGTACGTAGACTTCGTTTGAAGTCTATGTGAAAGTCAAAGTTTTAGTCAATTTCAAAACTGACTCATAAACAAGTAGACTTCTACGGAATTTCTTTTTTTTTTCCAAACAAAAACTAGTAGACTTCTTTTGAAGTCTACTTGTCGAATCCAAAAAAAGTCAATTGCAAAACTAACCCCTTGCATTGACTAATAGACTTCATTTAAAGTCTACGTTTTGTGTAGACGTCAACAGAAGTCTACTCTCTGCAAATCCCAAAAAATGTAAGAGATATTGTGAGTAGAGTTTCTGATTATAGTTACCTTATTTAAACTTCTGGAATGTGAAATTAATCATTTGCTCTTGATGCTTCTTAATTAGACCAAAAATGTAAGGTTTAAGAATCTTGAGATGGAAAAATAAAAAGTAGAGAGATTTTTGGATAGAAATGAAGAGAAAGTAGAAGAGAAAGTGGTTTGAAGTTGAGAAAAAGGTTTAATTTTCAAAAATGAAGGTAAAGGGAAGCATTTAGAGCTTTGTTTTTGGTTGGTAATGATGGTTGGAAAATTGGAGAAGAATGACATTTTCGTAAATAGTTGAGTTTCTATTTATATTTTGATAATTTCTCAATGTGCTGAAAATTAAAAAAAAAATTATAAAAGTAATGACATTTTGGAAATTATGTAAAGAATGAGGGTTAAAGTTATAAGGTTTTAAGAGAGAGAAAGAGATGAGTTATTTAACCCAGTGACTTTTGCAATGGGTTATTTTGAAAGTATCCCTTAAATTTTAGGGTGGAGCGAGAATTGATTTTGGTTTCGAATGGTGAATGCAAATAAAAATGGATATTTTTATTTTTCCTTAAAAAATTGTAATATGTTCTAACAAATTTTTGTTCACTTATGGTATTTTTTATGATTGTTTTGTATTTTTCAAATTTTTGTAATAAATAAATTTGTAAATTAAGAAAATAATAATTAAGTTGGAAAAAGTATAATGTTGAAAGAAACAAAACATACTTTCTCTTACGATTTATAATGTAAAAACTTTTTAAGAAATTATAGTAAAATAAATAAAGTTATATAATAAAATTAAGTTTAAAAAAATCATTTGTTTCCAATTGATAGTAAATGAATTTGGACCTAAGAATATTGTTTTTTTCTCATAAAATGAAAACTTAGGGAGATTCTTTTATAGAATCTTGCATTATTTTTAGAGAAATTGCATTAAATAACATATAAATGTATTGACGGGTGAGTGTTTTTAGGATAGTTTTTGGTTTTTGTTTTTCACAAAATCTGTTTTAAGCCATTTAAGTTTTTGGAAAACTGGTTTTTGCTTTTTGAAAAATAGTTTTTCAAATACAATTCAAAATTCAAGTTTTTAGTTTTTACATGTTCCTAAAAAATAGAGAAATCAGTTTTTAGAAATCTAACGTTATTTTTTCTAAAAACTAGAAACCAAATTTTGAAGTTTTTTGGAAACTAAAATGAGTAACAAAATCAAAAACTAAAAATTAAAACTAAAAATGAAAACCAAAAACCAGAAACTAGAATCTAAAAACCAAAAACTACTTCTCCATTCATGGCCAAAGTTTTTTAAATTAGGTTTTGAGATGAAGCTATAACTATAGATATCTGTTCCATATTTTTTATACCCTTTTGCCCTTATTTTTTTATCTTCTTTCTCTTATTTTCTCTCACTTCTCATCTCCTTCTCTCACATTATTCTATCTTATTACTCTCTCTTTTCCCATATAACTTTTACAATTAAATTCTTTCCTCCTCTAATTATCTTTTTTTTTTCTAAAAAAATCACCTTATATCAACTATCCTAAATCTTAGGAAAGTAGATCTTTGTAATTGAGTTTCACGATTAAGTCATTAGAGTTAAGTGGCTTCAGAATTGGATTATTCTATGTGATAAAGCTAATCAAATTTTTTGGATATTCTCAAATCCCAAATTATTAGATTAGCCTTCGATTTTGGGAATTTAGAATATGTTAGTGATTTGTATTTGTGATTTGGGGCTGATGTTTTAGATTATAAAGTTTGACTTGATAACCTTTCTGAAACGTTGTATCCAACTCTGATTATCTATTGGTCTGGGTTTTAGTATTCTTCAAGTTTTAGAATCTGATTTCATTTGATTTGTGGGTGTGGTATGAGTTTTGATGTCCTTCGTTGGTGACTTTTAGCACCAAATTCTCCAACTTGTTTTTAATGATATATGAAAATGAATCAGTTGACTTCAAATACATTAGTTACCATATACATTTTTTGCATAGTTATATACGTAATAACCGCAAAATTTTTATTTGTGTTTTGCATTCGTGTCAGTGAGTGATTTTTATGGGTCTTAAAGTAGGATTGCTGTGTGTTTAAGCATATTTAGTGTTTGTTATGATTTGAACTGTGTAACTGGCATAACCGTCATTTGATTCTGTTTTACAAATTAACACAGACTACAAGGCAATGTTTAATGTTATATTCAAAACATTCTTGTGCCCGTAAAATAATTAAGTTACGGTTAATTATATTGTTAACTTAGATGCATGTGGTGCATAACCTCCTTTGATCTATACATAGAACATGAAGTTAGGTTGTGCGGGTTTGATTTTACTGCGCATCTGGTAAAATTGGAGCCTTTTTGCCTTTTCACTTTTCAGATTTTATGCTCTCATCCTCGTTATATATCTGTGTCTTTCCGCGGTATTTGATTGTGTCTACTCTTACACAGAGTAAGTTTTCCAACTTTGCTTTGAAACACTAAATTCTTTATTCTGATCGCGATTGCGGTTAACTTTGTATTTTGCATCTCCATAAAATTTTTGCATTTTCTTATTTTTTTTTCACGTGTGTGACCAATGGTAATCCCACTAGGTCACTTCCTCTGTTCTGCTTTCTCAAGGCCCTCATGGTCCCATTGACACCCTAAGTTCACTTCTACCATTTGTTTGCAGATAACTTTATCGATTGGCCCCAACTTGTTATGCATTTATCTTACTTATTTGCACATTTATCAATCCCCTCATTACACATATCCAGAAAGCTATTACTTATGGGGGACCCTGTGGAGTACTTTTCATGATGATTTACAATTATTTCTATGTTTTGCACCCACCCATTTGATTTGCATTATAACGAAAATATGTTGTTTCAAAGAAGAAGACCTGATTTGGTCTGATGAAGAAACCGAAGAGAAGATCGATCACATGATGCACATGATTCAGGAAGGTGCGAAGAGATTAACAAGCTTGAGTACCACTGCAAGATATTTGGTGTATGTGTTGGTGCAAAACAACCTATGACCATCCACTATTATCCTTATTTATATGTCATGTACTATGTAAGCTTATTTTATTTTGCAAACTCTTGTCCTTTTCTATCCAGACATCTTTTCACATAATTTTGCAACTAATATATACGTTTCCAGCTAACATATATGTTTACAGCAAACAAATAATTTAAACATGTTTTTAGAAGATTCATGATTCCCTACCTACTTTATAATTGACCTTCATTACCTCCTTTGGCGTATGATTGTGTATAACTAGTCTTCATTCCTTAATAGTATATGTCATGTACTGTGTAAGCTTGTTTCATTTTGCAAATTATTGTCCATTTATATCTAGAAATCTTTTTCACATAAAATTTCAGCTAACATATATGTTTACTGTTAACATATACGTTTGCATCTACCAAATGATTTAACACATGCTTTAATTCGTAGATTCGCGATTCCCTACCTACTGTATAACCGACTTTCATTACCTACTTTGGCGTATTGATTGTGTATAACTAGCATTCATTCTGTTACATATACATTCACATGATCTTTGTAGATTCGTGACTCCCTACCTACTTATAACTGGCCTTCATTACCTGCTTTGACATATTAATTGTGATTTTTTTGTTCATGATAGTTCGTTTAGAATTTGGGGTTCTTAAGCCGCAAGTTCTGTCACTTTGTTTCTAATGCAAACGAATAAGTTGACTGTATATAATTGTTTTACGCATTATATCTTTCTTTTGCATACTTATATACTCATAATTTGCAGAATTATAATGAATCTACAAAACAAAAGAAATTTAGAGTTAGAATCCTTAATAAACAATGATGAAATCAATGTATATAAATGAGCCTGAGTAAGTGTTTTGGGGTATTGAATGTGTATACCTATGTTCTTTGTACTTCGTTTTGAATCAGTTTTCTTTAACCCCAAGGTCTTTGAATTTGTTTGGAATGGTATATGCGAACAAATTAATTGTCTTCAAATAAATTTATTACCGGATTCATATTTATTTTGCATTCTTATAAACGTAATTACTGCAAAACTTTTATTTGTTGTTATCATCATAGTTAGTGATTATATCATCTTTGTCTTCTTTAAAAGTGTTTAAAGCTCCATCTGTAACTCAATTATGGCTCTCATTTAAAATTTACAAATTTGCAGTGAATCTATAAAATAAAATACATTAAGAGTTAGAGTCTGTAATAAAAATGAAGAGATCAAACCCAAGCGTTATAATCCGTAATAATCTACAAATCAAATCCGCCATTATCAAATTTAATTTCAGATCATGAAATTTTTCCAAATGCAATTTTATGGCCCGTATTGTTTCACCTATGGAGAGGCAAATCTCCATAATATCTTCAACGATTTCCCATTTATTATCTTCATCATATCTTTATCATATCAATACCCGCATTTACTGTCTCATATCTGGTTTCCCATTAACCCTTTCAAGAGTTTTCCAGAATTTTTGGTGAACACTTCTATACCAGGCAACAATTTCTCTAAAATTTCAACAATTTTTCCGATTATGCATAACCAACTTCATCATGATATCAACACTTTTGTCATCAATTCCTAGTATTCGTTGTACCGAAACCATCTTCCCCACCTGATACTCATCCACCATAGCCTCAAATTTTCACAACCACGAAAGAGAAAGTGGGTCATCGTAATTTTAGAAAAAAAAAATTCTTTCAAAGGGTTTCCAGTCATTATTCAAACTGACCCTACTATTAGTTTCTTAATTTCAATAACCTTATGATAAATCTTTAATTAGTTTTCTCAATCCTATTATCTACCTAATTTTTCCTATTTTTTATATTAAGTTTATGAATTATTTGCATTATTTTCTTAATGATATTATGTCCTTTCTATTTTACTTAATGCATTTGTATCAATTATACAATTTATTTGTATCTATTAATAATGAGTGTTGAAGGAAAAAGAAAAGTAAAATTAAAATAAAAAAGAGTAAAACATGTAGAATTTGGGCATACAGGAACAACATGGATGCATATCTGTATTTTCTTTTTATTCATCTCCAAACAAGCAGAGCAATAATAATAATAATAATAATAATAATAATAATAATATTGTTATTATTATTATTATTAAACTGTGAATGGTAACATCTAATACAGATGATGAAACTACATTTAATCTGCATCTCTCTCATTAACCATGCAAACCCTTTGTGTAGCAGTATCTAAGTCAAGCTTTTCATATGATTTACACAATTGCAATTCTCTTTTGTTTTTTACGATTTCTTTCTTCGGCAAGTAGAAATTACTCATGGCGAGAACCAAGTATTACGCTCAGAGGCCACGATCTCGGAATCGAACTAGTATTTTAATTTCTGTTTTCTATTTTCAATTTCACTTTCAGGATTTACCGTTATTTTTAGAGTTTGTTTATCTTTGTGCTACTAAGTTGTAAACACTAGATTTTCCCATCTGAAATTGTCGATGCCACTGTTTCTTCTTCTCTGGCGGCTGGTATATGTACGGCACGACATTTTTCAACGCTCTGGGTTTGTCGAATTCTTGTTTCGTGATGGTTTTTGTCAAATTTGTTGGTTTGTCGTAATGTTAGAACCCAAAAAAAGGCGTAGTGAAGGTGAAGGTGGAGATAATGCTCAACAAAGTGAGTTCTTTTATGGGACGTTAATGTTTTCTTGGATCATAAACACTGTGAATCTTTCATCCTATTTTCATATCTGTTGTGCTCTCTGTGAACTGCTATTTTATTTTGTTTTTGTAATATTGCAGCAGTTGATTTATTTGGGAAGAAAGGGGCAATCATAAATTTGGTACCCAACAACGGAGAAACTCGCTTTGGCACTCGTAAATTTGGCAAAAAAAGTTACACCCGTACTTCCAATCTCACACGATGTGAAGAACTTTGTTGAGAACATAGCATGCTGATAGAATTGCTTCCCCCCCCCACAATGCATCATGCAGTCCAGAACTGATGAGCATAGCATTCATCGTGTTTTTTAAATTGCGGTTTTTTCTCTCTGCAATCCCATTCTGTTGAGGAGTGTAAGGAGCTGTTCTTTCGTGTATGATACCTTCCTTAAGACAGAGAGATTTGAAGTTATTACTCTCACATTCCCCTCCCCTATCCGATCGAACTCTTTTGATCCTCTTATTCAGCTGGTTTTCTACTTCTGATTTGTTGTTCACAAACATGTCAATGGTCTCATCCTTTGAGCTTAACAGATAAACTTTTGTATACCTTGAATAGTCATCTATGAAGGTTATATAGTATTTCTTTCCACCTCTGCTTGATGTGTTTTTGATGTCTGCAAGGTCCGTATGAATCAGCTCTAATACTGCAGTTGATCTCTTAATCGGATTTGAAAATGGTTTTCTAAAATGTTTTGCTTTTGTGCAAACTTCATATTTAGGAAGTTCTCTATCAAGTTTGTCAGGTATCAGATCATACTTTCTCAGCTCTTTAATAGATTCACGTTTAAGTGTCCTAATCTATTATGTCAAGTACTCAGATCACAAGACAAATACACGGAAGCATTTTTCATTTCATTCACAGTCTCAAGTACAAACAAGTTTCCCACACAGAAAGCTTTCCCTACATAGTTCCTATTTTTAGTCAAAACCATTTTCCCAGACTCAGTGGTTTGCTTTTATACCAGCAGACATAAGTATAGCACTAGAGATGAGGTTTCTACGCATTGTGGGTACAAAGAGTACATTAGTGAGAGTCAAGGTTCTACCAGATGACATCTTCAAGTTTATCTCACTTGTTCCTGGGACCTTCAAGGGTCTAGCATCTCCTAAGTACACATTGTCAGACGCTGATTCATCTAAGTGATTGAACAGATTCTTCTGATTGCATATGTGTCGAGTTGCACCTGAGTCCACGATCGATTCCACTTTGTCAGTCAGAGAGTTAGCTTCAGTTACCATTGCAACTATGTTTTCAGTAGCCGAGTCTTCTGTAAGATGAGCTTTGGATTCAGTTTTTTCCTTTTGTAGAAGCTTGCAATCCTGTTTCTTATGTCCTCTTTTGTTGCAGTTCCAACACTTCAATTTCTTCTTGATATCAACATCTTTGACAACATAAGTCTTGCTGTTTTTCTTCTTTGATTTCGACTTATCTCTGAATTTACTCCCTGAGTTTTCCACAATGTTAGCATCAACATTCGACAAAGAAGAGTTCAGATTTTTACCTAAGAAGCTTCTGTTTGCATCTTCAATCATGATATCTGAGATAAGTTCGTCTAAACTCATTTTCTTCTTGTCATGTTTCAGCTTGGATCTGTAATCATTCCAAGAAGCTGGCAGCTTGTCGATCAGAACCAGAGCTGCTAAGGGATCATCTATTGGCATTCCTTCAGCTTGAATTCTAGAGATGATTACTTCATAATCGTGCAATTGCCCAAGTATAGGAACATCTTCTTTGATTGTAAATGAAGTCCATTTAGAGGTTATGTACTGCTTCTTTCCTTCATCTTTTGTGCCATACTTTTTCTTGGGATTAGCCCAAATTTCTTTCGCAGATCTGAAATTGACATAGACATCGAAAAGTTTCTCTGAAAGATGCTTCAAGATGTGGCCACGACCGGTTCGATTATGATCTTTTAGCAAGCTTTCTTGTTTCTTCTTGCATGAGATGAGTCCGTCTGATCCAGATACATCTTCTCCGATTGATGAGGATGAATCTTCGAGAAGAACGTATTCTAGACCCAATTCTTGAAAGAAAAAGAGTAACTCTTGTGACCATCTTCTATAATTCTCTCCGGTGAGAGGAGCTAGCTTTGGCAGATCTGGAATAGCAATAAACTTTGACATATTTCTTCTGATAATGATTCACTCAAGATTGATAGAGATAACGATGAAGATAATGAAGAAGATATATCAAAACGAAAGGAAGAAGATGAAGTTGATGGAAAAACAGAAGTCAAAGCAAGGAGCTTCTGAACTTGAGTGAATCAGTCGCGCTCTCTAATGCTTTAGATCGAGAACAACTATTCAATTAGAGTTGAGCTCTGTGGCTTAGTTGTGAGAAGAACTAAGCTTCAAGATTCTTCAATGGTAGTTTCAGAGATGTAACTAAAACAGAGAGAGAGAAAAAATTTCCGTCTTCTGTATGATTGATGATATACTCGTTCTGTTATATCTCCTGAAACTATACTCTGAGTTCACTTTTATAAGCTTCAGAGTCGGTGTTCAATCTATTGAATAACAACCGAGATTTAGACACGTGGTTTATAATATTGATTTGTTCAATTCTGAATCTGTTTCATTAACAGAATTTTATCTACTTCAAACAATCTATATTGATAAACAATATCTAACAAAAATGACTTTTTCTTCTTATATAATAATAGAGATAATATGATGATGAGTTGTTTCATGACTTGTCAACCTATGTGAAACATTTCTCCAATCATCATATCCAATACTAGCCAAAAGAGGAGGACTTATTTCTTGAGTAAACTAAGAAGAGTTTTTGAGTAAAATCTCCACTGCTCATCTTTCTTATATAAGAAGAAAAAGTAAACACTTATCAATCTCATCTCTTGAAAATAATAACCAGTCAGTGATCTTTTGGGTGGACCTTTATCAACCAAAAATTCTTTCATACTCCTATCAATCTTTCCCTAGTTTCCAAGATCATCCATATCAATATCTCATAAAAACCTTTAATGTCATCAGCTTTCTCATGTTCTTCTATGTTGTCAACATCTTATAACGTGGGATTTAATTGTTTTTTAAATCATGTTCATTTATGTTATTAGACCCGTATTGATATTTTGGAATATTTTTTCAAAATATTATTTTAGAGGCCAAAATCCGTACCAAAATCGATCCAAATCAAAAGGAACCAAAACCACCAAGATATCCAATTGGGTTTCAAATCTATGTACAAAAAAACGAATCTGAATCCAAACCATATTCAAACCAAGGACCAGATTTTAGTTTTTTAAAGTTTTTTTTAATTTTGAATTTTTATAAAAAATACCCAAACACGAACTCGATCTATACCGAACCAAACCCTATCCAATTTATGTATTCAGAAAGTTGAATCCAATCTCGAATCGGAACCGAATCAATAACAGAATTTGTACCGCATATATTTTTATTAAGTTTTAACTTTTTAAAAATGTTTTAATTAAATTATTATTAGTTTTGAATTTACATATAAAATTTTATAATCAAACGCATAAATCCTATTTTTAAGAGTTATTATGAAATCATACGTTAATTTTATCCTAAAATTTATAACACAACCATAATGAAAGTATCTCACTTTTTTTTGATCAGAAAATGGGAGGAAAAGGCCTCCCTAACTTTTATTCAAATAAACTAAAAAAAGTCTCAAACAATCACCTCTCTAGGCCAAGAAAGACCCATTGAGTCATCAAACAAAATAGAATTAACAACATCAGGAACAATCTCAAAATAATGGAAACCCAAAGACAAGCCTGTAGCTTAGTTAGCCAATCCATCTGCAAGACGATTGGCTTCCCTATACACATGTGTAAATAAGACTATTCAGTCCCTAGTGAGAAAGCCTTGGCACAAACGTACCAGGAAAGACAGGGGATGAGAATCTGCAATCCCACCTGTCAAAAAATCAACCACCATCTTCGAATCCACCTCAACTTCCAAGCGGGGAATGCGTTTCTCCCAGGCTATGTAGAGGCCGTAATAAACGCCCCACAACTCAGCTAACGGTACCGAGCATACTCCAATATGTAATGAAAGTCCACAACACCAATTACCTTGTGAATCACGCAATACCCCTCCAGCAGTGATGATACCCGAGTTGGTTTTTAAAGCACCATCAGTGTTGACCTTCCACAAACCCAAACTCGGGGGGAGACCACTCAATCATGCGTGTCTCCGTCAGCGTACTCCTCCGCATTATAGCAGCTGCTGCATCTCCCGTCATCACCTCCTTACACTTGTTTTTGATAAACAAAACACGATCTTCCCAATGTTTTGTATCACTAAAAACTTTCTCGCACCTCCACTTCCAACTCCACCATACAGTCATCGCGAAACATGTAGACCACTTATACCCATCCGTATCCTCGTGCTTTCCAAGGTTATAATAAAGCCATTCCAACAATGACTGGCTAAAGAATAAACGGCGCTGTCGAGGAGGAAGTAACCTTGTCCAAATACCAGCAATAGCGGGACAATCTGTAAATACATGAATACCTGTCTTGATCCCACCTTTACAAATTTAACATACATCGGAGTCACTCATATATCTGCGTCTTCGTTCCTCTTGTGTCATTACTACCTGGAGAGATGCAAGCCAAATGAAAACTCGTACACGTTCTGGAGCCATTACTTGCCATATCCGCTCAAAGAAATCACTCATATCAATGCTTGGATTCGAATGTCTAGTCAACATGTTATAGGCGGAAAACACAGAGAATTTGCCTGTCGGCGTCTCTCCCCAAGAGACACGATCCTGTGTTCCTGTCACTTCATCAACCACTATTGAGCATAGTTTGCGTTGGTCTTGTATACGCATATATTCCCCAACACACGACATGTTCCATCCCGATCCCATATTCCAGAACTCATGAAGACGCTTGTTAAGTAAATTCTCCGGAATATTTACACTTGATAACTCCACTAATGGTCTATCTCCAAGCCATCGATCTGTCCAAAAACATATTTGTCGCCCATTACCTGGGATCCACTTAACCCTTTTACGCACAACCTCCTTTAAGCCCAACAAAATACTCCTCCAAGTCGATGAAACAAGTCCAACAACATCAATCCACGCATCATCTTATATTTGCTTCGAAGAACTTGAGCCCATAAACTTGAACAATCATGCATGAGCCTCCATCCAACCTTAGCTAGAAGAGCCAAATTCATCTCCTTTGATCGCCGGATACTTAAACCACCTTGAGATTTTGGTACACAAACTCTGTCCCAAGAAACATAGTGAATTCTCCTCGTCACCTGATCACCACTACAAAGGAAGTTCCTTGAGATTCTGTCTAGATCATTTTTTAAGGCTGAAGGTAGCGAGATAATGCTCATCGTATAAACCGGTATAG
>OVBA01008138.1:0-13101 GCA_900406435.1 Lepidium aucheri
CCTCAACACAATTCAGCCTCTTACTTAGTTTCACGAGATCGATCTCCTTAGCCTCTCTTCGAGCTCTCTCTCTCTTATCTTTAATTGTGTTGCAGATTTCTAACCTAAAGGGTTTAAGGATCCTATTTATATGCTCTAATCATTAACCCTAATCCATTTCCTAATCCCTTTTGGTTGGCCCAAAACTTAATCCCCTTTTAATCAAGCCCTTTAATACTTTTTGGCCCATAAACTAATCCTTCACCCATAACACTTTAGGCCTTTTCGTTTGGCCTTTTTGACAACTCATTTGGACATCTAACAACATCTTATCCAAACGAGAAACCTTATCCTTTCTTTGTCACCTCATAACTTATTACGAATCAAGCTTGTCCAAAGCTAAACATAACATGTCCGAACCTAGTAGGTTCATGTCCAAAATCGGACCAACCATGTCCGATCCNTGTCCAAATCCGACCAAGCTGTCCAAATTCGACCAAACTGTCTAAATCCGACCAAGCTGTCCAACTCCGACCAAGCTGTCCAAATCCGACCAAGCTTTCCAAATCCGACAAGGCTGTCCAAATCCGACCAAGCTGTCCAAATCCAACCAAGCTGTCCGATCCGACCGGTTTGGTCCAAAAACTCAAATTTTGTCCTAAATTCCTTCCTTAGCCTATTTTCCATGGTATTACTTGCTCTTTTCATTACTTAGGCTTCCAATGCCCTTTCTTAGCTAAACTATACCAAATGTCCTTATTTGGTTCGTCCGTTCGTACCGCATTCACATACCGCACCTAGTGTGTTTGCGGATTTACCGAGTGTAGGTATTACAGAATCTCTTTTGCCGCGATGATGATAACGATCTGACTATATTCATTGCCCATTGCATGAACGGATAAGGCATGATTGCTGAGGTTAGCTCCTCAGTTGGAGCATGAATGATGTGCCCATGTCTCTAACATTTGTCACACTTAGCGGTATATTAAGCACAATCCTTTTCCATAGTCGGCTAATAGTAGCCAAGTGTTCTGATCTTTTGAATGAGTGTTCTTCCGCTGTTGTGGTTTCCACCCGCTCAATCATGCGTCTTTTTGATGATCTCGTCAACATCACTACCGTGAACGCAAGTGAGTAATACTCTATTTGAACTTCTTCGGTAAAACTTTTTGCCAAATTGGGCATAAAAAGCGCACTTAGCCTTTAAACAGCGGGCTGCCCATCTTTCCTCTAGTGTTACACCGTCTAAGATGTACGCGAGGATCTCATCTCGCCAATCCACCTTTGGTTTGTCTATCAGTTAAGCGTCTGCCATCTTGGAATCTGACTCTTCTTGAGCATTATGTATAGCCAAGACGAGTTCGAGATCTCCTTTCGGTAGGCTTATACTCGGATGATCTATGCTCTATACTGATATTTTTGTCTCTGAATGAGGTCTGTTGTGGATACAAGAGCTGCTAGAGCGTCGGCAGAGGTGTACTCGGATCTTGAGATTTTGTTGATTTTGAATCATATATCCTCTATTAGATCCTTAACGACTTTGATATAAGCTTCTATTTGATCATTCTTCGTGTAATAACCCCCGTCAACATGGTTAACAATGAATTGGTAGTCACAATAGTAGTCAATGCTGGTTGTTCCGACTTCCTTGGCTAGCTTTATCCCTGCGATTAGTGCTTCGTACTCTACTTCATTGTTAGAAGCCTGGAATGCAAGTCGGAATGACTGTTCTAGGATTGCTCCTGTCAGGCTTGCTAGTCGGATGCTAACTCCCAAGCTGTACTGTGATGAAGATTCGTCAACATATGTTCCATGTTTGAGCTTTGGCCGACTCTGTAGGTTCTAGATCGGGGGATAGCTCAATCAAGAAATCAGCTAATACTTGCGATTTCGCGCTCATTCGTCCTTTGAACTCAATGTCGTACTCGCTTAACTCAATTGTCCACTTAGTCAATCGCCCTGACTGATTTGGATTTTGTAATATCGTCTGTAGTGGATGATTTGTTCGCACTATAACGGTATGGGACAGGAAGTATGGTCGCATCTTTCTCGCCGAAGTGACCACTGCTAGCGCTAGTTATTCTGTAGTTGGGTATTTGGATTCGGCTCTGTCCAATGACTTGCTGATGTAGAATATTGGATACTGAGTTCCTCTGTCATCTCAAACTAGTATGCCACTTACCACTGAGGTAGACCGTGATGTATAGATATAATAGTTCTCTGTTTTTTGGTTTCGCAAGGATCGGTGATGTCGAAAGATACTCTTTCAATTCTGAGAAAGCCTTTTAGCAAGTCTCGTTCCACTTGAATTCTTTGTTACCCCGCAGCAAATTGTTGAATATGAGAGACTTGTCTGTTGAGCGTGATATGAAGCTGTTTAAAGCTGCTATACGGCCTGTAAGCCTTTGTACTTCTTGTTTGTTTTTTAGAGAGGGTAACTCTTAGATTGTTGTGACTTGTTTTGGATTAGCCTCGATTCCTATTTGAGTGACTATTTATCCGAGGAACTCTATTGAGGTAACCCCAAAGGTGCACTTTGCCAGGTTGAGCTTCATCTGATACTCATTCAGGGTTTGGAAGCAATGAGCTAAGTGATCGACAAGATCTTCTGCTTTTAGCGACTTGACCAGCATATCGTCTATGTAAAATTCCATCGTTTGCCCGAGTTGATCAGCAAACATTTTGTTTACTCGCTGTTGATAGGTTGCTCATGCATTCTTCAACCCGAACGACATGACTTTGTAACAATAAGTTCCTTGCTCCGTGGTGAAAGATGTTTTCTCCATGTCGATGTTTTCTCCATGTCGTCAGGATGCATCTGAATCTAGTGTAGCCTGAGAAAGCGTCCATAAATGAAAGAAGTTCTTTCCCTACAGTTGTCTTGATGATTCGGTTGATATTCGGCAATGGGAAGCTATCTTTTGGACAAGCTTTGAGATTGGTAAATTCCACACAGACTCGCCATTTTCCGTTCTTTTTCGGAACGACTACCGGGTTGGCTAGCCATTCGGGATATTGGACTCCGGTGATAGACCCAAGTTCAATTAGTTTCTTGACTTCATCGATTACGACCTTTGTCCTCTCTGGCTCGAGCTTCCTTCTTTTTTGTTTGATCGGCTTGTATGTCGGGTCGACATTCAGCCTATGACTTGTGATTACCGGATTAATTCTAGGCATTTCACTTGCCGTCCATGCGAATATTGTCACATTCTTCTCCAATAGCTGGATTAACTTGTCTTTGATCGCCTTGCTTAAGTCGATTCCGATGTTGACGTATTTTGATGAGTCTGTCAAGTCAATATTGACGAGTTCCACAGTTAATTGGTCTGGCTTCTCGGGAGCAGGCGGTTTGGTCAACGCTTTGCTTCCCATGGTTGTCGTGATCATGCACGACTTGTTTTGTAATTTCAGCTTGGTGATGAAGCAAGTTCTAGACATCTTATGGTCTCCTTTAAGTGTGTAGACTCCTTCATTCGTTGGGGTTTTAACACATTGATGATAGCTTGATGGAACAGCTTTTATCATATGTATCCATGGTGTTCTCAGGATCATGTTGTAGATCGGTGGTGATTTGTCCACAAAGAGTAGCTTAATCCATCTCGTGATTCCGGCAACTCGCACTGCTAGCTTCACTGTTCACATTGCGTTGATTGTGCTTCCATCAAACGCGATCAAAGTTCTGTCCACATGTTTGAGTTGCACATTTGGTAGTGCCATTTTATCCAAAGTCTCTTTGAATATCATATATACTGAACTCCCAGTATCGATGAGAATTTGTGAAATATTGCAGTCAACAACTCGGAGTTTAACGACTATGGGATCATTGTGCAGAAATTTGACACCTTTAATATCTTCGACGGTAAAAGTTATCGCCGAGTCTACTATGTGCATACACTCCCCTAGGGGTTCCTGACTGACTGAATGGATGGTATTGTCACAGAACTGTAATCCTCCTATGATTACACCGACAACAACTCGCGAGTCTCACAGCTTGGCTTCTTTCCGATTTTTTGCTTTGAACTTTTGAGTTTCTTCTTGAAGACTTCTAACTCTCCCTTGCTGTATTTCACGGCAAGGAATTATTACAACTGTTTGCATTTTGAGGTTGAATGACCTGCTTTCTTGTGGAACTCACAATATTCATTCCGGTTATAGGTGTTATTGAATGACCTACCACAGGGCATGCTATTCTCCCTGACTTGAAAAGCTGTTGCCGAGTTTGATTTTTCTCTCGTATGTTGTCTCGAATCATAATGCCCTTCTCTTGGTTCTTTTGTTGCCGAGTTGCGCTACACATCTTGATTTTGTGAGAGGATTTGCTTTTCCTCTATGTCGTATGCGTGTCTTGCTACTCTGCAAAGAGCGTCCGAGATTGTATTGGGCCTGTTCATGAAAAGATCCCGTTTGAGTGCCTCGTTGGTCACCATTCCAGTTGGGAGAGCTTCGATGGCCATGTTATTATTGACTTTAGCTTTTGTCATGATCTTCTTGAAATGTCTGAGGTTTGACTTCAAGGACTCGTCGAAACCTTGCCTTAAGGATCTCAATTCGGCGGTTGAGGTGTCCTAGTTGATGAATAAGGCATATTGCTTGATAAACATCTCGGCGAGTTAATTGAAGCTTTCGATTGACCTGGCTGGCAGTTTGGTGAACCATACCAAGGCATCATTGGTCAGATTCACAGCAAAGTGCTGATAGTAAGCCACGTCTTTGTTTTTCATGGTGTAGTTTGTCCCGTTTATCATGACGTTGAAGGCGCTCATAAACTCCACTAGATCCGTGTTCCTATCATAAGAAGGGCATCGAAGTCGTAACTCTCTATTCACTGAGACTCTCTGTAGTCTCGGTGCGAATGGCGAGTTTTGCGCTTGAGCTAGGATCCTTCCTATCTTGGATGTCGAGCTGGTAGCTTGATGGAATTTTGACCTCATGTCGTCCATCATCTTCAATACAATAGCAGCATCCAGAGTTGTTGGGGCATGCTGTCCGGGCATGCTTTGCATTGTAGAGTGATCATGTACTAAGGTATTCCCTGACTGTGGACTCGGTATTCCTCCGAATAGGTTCCTTTGAACACTGGCCAATGCTTCTCTGCAAGGCTTGTTAACTTGTGTAGTCGGGAGACTACTTTCATTCAAACGAGATTCGAGCCTCTCAAATCTTTCTGTGTTTCTTTGGTTAGAAGCCTCGTGTTGCATGATCAGGTTGCGCACTAGGGTCCCAAGTGTTGGTGATCCTGGTTGTGGTGGAAGAAGATCAGTATCTTTACGAGTTTCTTGTCGGTTTTCCTCCTGAATCTGAGTTAAGTTCAGGGTTGACCTGTTTGTTAGGTCAACATGATCTTAAGGGAGAGGTTCCCTGCATTCTGGTGAGCTGATGGTGGCTTCGCCTTCAACCATCCTTTGTTCCTCAGAAATTTTCTTTTGCTTGTGTGAAGATGTCCTTTGATATCCTCCCCACAGACGGCGCCAACTGTTGGAACCTGTTCTAGCAAAAGTAGTACTTAGCATCAAGGTTCCTAATCAAAAGAGTGGGGGAGAATGGGCAAGGACACATGTGAGTTGAATTGGAGCAAGAGTAGTTAACTAAAGACAAGTAGAGATGATTGTCGACTTGGTGTTCTTATTAGATTCGAGTATGCTAAAAAGCGGATCCCTTTTTCAAAGAATTGTGCCTCTATTTATAGTTTATAGAGGTGGTTACATGTTTAGAAAATAAAGGAAGATTTACAATTATTTTGATAAGATTGAATCTTTTAAGATTCGTACTATGTTTGTGGAAATTTTCCATGTCGGAACAGGAAAATTTCCATTTCTTTGTTTTGCCGACGTGTCATCCGACTTCTTTTCAGGTTTGTAAACCTTCCGAGACAAGACTTTTGCCGAGTCGAATATAATATCCGAGTTGAAAGACTTAGTGCTTGCAACCAGGTTGTTCTTTTGTATTCGACCCGTTGATTTCAGTGTACCAAAGTAGGATCTCGGATCCACCTCTAACATATATCTTATATATTAAAAGCGAGAGACGCTTTCATTTTTGACGTGTTATAAACTATATGATAAGATTAGCCTAAAATTCATAACTACCCTTAAAAATAGGATTAAGTTGGGTTTTGTTATAAATTTATATATAAAAATTCAAAATTAATAAAGAATTAATAGATAAAATTCTAGAAAGCTAACAATTAATAAAAATATATACCGGTTACAAATTTAGTTATGGATTTGGTTCTAGGTAAAAAGATTTAGGACTTCTAATATTTGATCGGGTTCGGTTCATCTTATTTGGATATTTTAATTATTTCTTGGATAGAGTTTGGTTCAGTATAGATCAAGTTCGGTTTACGGGTATTTTATATAAAAATTCAAAATTAAAAAAGATTTAATAGAAAAACCCTAAAATTTGGTTTTCGGTTTGGATTTGGTTTTTTAAATATATAGATCTAGGACCTATTGGAGTATTTTCCCGAATTCAGTTCGGGCTCAGTTTTCTAATTCGGATTGATTTCGGTTCAGGTTTTGGGCATCTAGAATAATATCTTTAAAAGAATATTTAAAATATCAACATGGATCAAAGAACCAAATGAACACGGGTAGAAAAAATACGCTATAGTGTGGTATAATCCTAGTCTTATATATTAAAGCGGGATATACTTTCATTTTGATCATGTTATAAACTATATGATAAAATTAACCTAAAGTTCATAACAATCCTTAAAAATAGGCTTAAGTTGGGCTTTGTTATAGGTTTTTGTACAAAAATTCAAAATTAATAAATTTTAATGTAAAAGACTCTAAAAACTAAAATTTAACTAAAAAAATATCTGTTATTGATTTGGTTCTAGTTTAAGTTACGATTTGATTTTTTGGGTAAATAGATTTAGAACACATTCTAGTGTTTTGTCAAGTTCGGTACATCTAATTCCGTATTTTATTATTTAGATTTATTCAAATATTTTTATTTCTCAAATAGAGTTTCGTTTGGTATAAATCGAGTTCGAGTTTCATGTTTTTTATTTAAAAATTCAAAGTAAATTTAAAATTAATAGAAAACTCTAATGAACTAAAATTTGTTACTTGATTTGGTTTTAGTTCGAGTTTAGGTTTACTTTTTCGGTTACACAGATTTATGCCCTATTTGGGTATTTTCTCGGGTTTGGGTCTTTTAATTCGGATCTATTTTTATTCGGGTTTCAATCCTCTAAAACAATTTCTTGAAAAAAATATTCCAAAATATCAATTCGATACTAACAAACTAAATGAACTTACTTTTTAGAAACAATCAAAACAAATAAATTTCGTATTAGAAAACGGGTGTAATCCTAATAACCTCATTATTTGGTTGAACTACTTTCAATGGTATAATATATATTTAAGATTATCTTTTACCAATGACGGATAAAGGTATGATATTTGTGAACGAATCATTGTTATGCCTACAATCACTAAAACACCAACATACTTTGTAGTTAAAAAAAGTTGGGTTCATACACCCAAAGGTATGGTACTGATTCTGTAAAAACATTAGGTCGATATGGATTTGGGGGAAGGGAAAATATTTTTTTTAAATAATTATTTCGACGATTAAAATTATATGAATGATTGTCTTCTCGTATTATGTATCTAGAGCTTACAAATATTTGTACAAATGCTTGTATATAAATTCACAATAGAACAAAGGCATTACAAACTTGTTGACTCATATAGTAGAAACATTAACTTTAAAGCATTCATTGAAATTAGACAACAGAAACAACTATCTGATTAATGGTTTGAGCATCAATGTTAATAGTGTCCGTAGAGATGGCATGACGATCATAGAAACATTTAATTCTGTCAAATATTTCTTCTACCACTGTCTCAGATGTTCCAATTGATATCCTCACCCAATTTTTTGCTCCTAGAGCTAGCCCTACAAATATCAACAAACCAAATATATATATATCAACATAAAAATTTTGATAGATTAAAATTATAAATATTTAAGGTTTTTTTTTTACAATATTGTAGTTGATTGAGGAGATTAATACCTGGTATAAGGACAAGACTTTCCTCAGTAACTAGCTTCTTGCAGAAATCAAAATCATCCTTAATATTATCCAACTTTGATGTGTCAAGCTTCACCTGTAAAATAAATGTTTTAAGCTAGTTAGTTTATAAATCGATTTTTGGAAAACTTTTAGTCATACATAGACTTAAGAAAAAAAAATACCCAAAAATAGGAACAAGATTCAGGTTTTTTGGGACATAAGCAAGGAATGTCCTTAAGCCTTTCACTTGAAAGCTCAACGTTGCGTCTCATGGCTTTGATCTTTTTCTCGAAAAACTCTTTTGGTGTATTCTTCAAAATATCAGGAAGTCCTTCCTATCAAAATCAATAAAGATATAAACTCATAATCCCATTATATTATTGAATCCATTAGTCTATTAAGTATATGAATCTGAGAGTTATAAGAGACTACAAACCTGAAGAATAAATGAAAGTTGTGGAGTCAAATCAAGACAATCCTCAATTGCTTGAATTACCTGGTGTCGTCAAAAAGTCCAAAACATTAATTAGACGAGTCTTCTTGAGTAGTTATAGTGCAAGAATCATAGTATTTAAATTAGGGTTTAGATCAGTTGACTAACCCCTGTAGATCTAAAGATGTCATTAGGATCGTTCATGGCGATCCAGCTGATCCTCCAGCCTGGCACGACCCATCCTTTGGATTGGATCCGAGCGTGATAACTGGAACTATAGATGCGAACTCCCTCATGAGAACAAAGGGCCTTTCTCCATATACAACATGATCATAAACTTCATCGGATATCACCATTATTCCAAGTTTTCGAGCCAATTCTGCAACCTAAAGATCAAAAACATACATACAAGATAAAATGTAAATCTTATTTTTATACATGTCATACTTGTATAAACCTTAGACTACAAGAAAAGTAACCATTGCCAAAAATTGTTGTTGGAAATAAAAAATCATCAAATAAGTGTAGAAAATCCCTTAAATAAAAAATTAATTTTGTTTTTCAATAGCCAAAATCTGTCGGGAAAACAGTTGAAAATATTGAAAGGCTATTGATGGCTTTCCTTCCACCAGTTGTTCTTTGGAAAATTAGAAAGTTGAAAAAAGAAATTGTACCTTGTTGAGATGATCATAGGTATAGACATTTCCACATGGATTGTTGGGATTGATTAGCACCAATGCGACTGTATTTTCATCTGCGGCTGTCTCAAGGCCTTCAAGATCAATCTCCCAATCATTTTCGGGGAGGAGATCGTAGTTTCGAACCTCGACACCGCTAAAAATGGCAGGAGCATCATAGTGAGGATAGCCAGGATTTGGAAGCAAAATATTGGCCGCTTGATTTCCTGCAAGAGAATCTATTAGAATCTTTATCGCTTGGTTGCATCCTCCGGTTATATAAACATCTTTTCCTCCAAGCTTTGTAGGAAGTTGTACATTTAGATACTCGGCGACCGCACTAAGAAAATAAAAGGCAAATTAAATTAACAATGAGTTATTCTTTAATAATTAGAATGATTGATCATTTTCTTAAAGTTAAAAGGATTATTCAAATCAAAACCTTCTAGCTTTGAAAATTCCAGGGCTAGGTGCATAAGAGTTAGCTAAGCCCGAGCGTGCGGCTGCAGCGACAGCTTCTTCTGCTTCGGGGCAAGTTTTGAAGCTAGGAGTAGCTGAAGGCTCGCCAGAATTTGGAAACAAAACAGTCTTTCTACTGTTTAAACTGCAATTTTTGAACATCCCAAAAGTAAGCTTTCTCAAAGTAACTGCAACTGCATCGCTTGTCGCACTGTTTCCTTTGAACCGCCAAACGCTGTTTTGGTTGGTCGCCATGGATGTCTGAGTCTCGTGTTTGGATTCTTATCTTAGTTTTGGTGTGTTGTTTTTGTATTGTGAGTATTGTGATTAACTGTCAATTTGGTCGCCTTTATAAAGACTCACTAAGAAAACTATTAAACACTAAAAATAATCAACAAAATCAACATGCAAAAAGTACGACGAAATTAATAATCTTTTATATGCAGTATAGTATTTTAGTATAACAAGAAGAATTTATACCAGAGAAGTGTAATAATCTAATAACAAAATAATATAAAAAATGCAATAGGCACGAAAGCCTACAAAACAAAAACGTAATCTGCAAAAAAAGACCATGTAAAATTTTCAAATTCAAGAACCGAATTAGAACTGGCTAAATAAGAAAGTTGTTCTTAAATTCAAGAACCGAAAAAATCGGAATCGAATAGGTACAGAACCAAGAATTGAATAGTTACTCAAAATAACCAAAATTTAATTATATTTAAAAATAGGTATTAAATTAAAATTTAATAATCTGAATATCCAAAATTATATCATTAAATCCAAATTTTTTAGTCAATTTGAATTAAAATTAATAAAAACCAAAATATTAATTTGAATCAAAACTAAAATCTTAGTTTTTATAAGAGTTTTTCAATTTAAAAAAAAAAATTAGATAGAGGTACCCGAACCGGAATCAAACCAAATTTTTATAGATATTTATAGGTTACTATATTTTCAGAATTAAAAGAATCCGGAACCAAAACCAAACTGAACCGAACCAAATTTTAATAAATATCCATTAAATACTACTTTTTTAAAACCGAACGAACCAAATCAAATTGGACCGAAGAACCAAATACGTGGGGCTAGTAGCAACAGATTTGAAGGTCATGACTATAACCACAAACCTATAGTCACGTATATATTTTCTGCAATTTCAAACACGTAACACATAGCCATGGAAATTTAATATTTATACTTTTACTTGTATAATATTTTTAAATATATTTGTTTTCTTCAATTTAAATTTGTACAACATATTTGATATAGAAAGTTAATTTCAAACTATGTAAATTGATAATTCTCGAATATAATATGAAGCACATTTTTCCTGTTGCATTTATTTGACAATTATTTTATACTGTGGGCAACGCCCACTCGTATTGACTTACTGACATATCTCTTACAAGATTTATTAGTTACAATCATGTAATAATAGACCTAAGCATGTGTGTTTTCAGTGTTTTCTGATCAGTTCCGAAAACTATTGCAATCATGAAGTTTCTTTGTCAAATCAGTCAGATAACATTATTAGGAAAATTTGATAATATGTATCCATAGACAGAGATAATATAATATTTTCAGTTTTAGACTAAGGTTTATTCAAAATCTCCTAAATCAGATGTAGTAGGTTTTTTTTTAATAAGAATTGTTAAATTTTGAATAAGAAGAAATTTGATATGATTTTGATAAATTATTAACTGATCAATAATAAGCTTTGTACTTTTAATTGATTACGGAGAAATCTTAAATTCAATAACACATGATTTAAGAAATATTTTTTTTGTCAGTATTGTGTCACAACTAGCCGTTCCATTAGCTAAGTTTCTGCATAATGCAGAAGTCGGAACTCAAACCCTAGATGTGTAAGTGCATTTACTTTTAGTAAAGTTACCGTCTGTCACTAGATTAAAGACCACTTGCATAAGTAATTTGGAAATCATTAGTTAAATAATAAGTAATTTTTTTAAAAAAACAAGTCAATTAAAATTTTGGTTTCAATACACCTTTCTTAGTCTTCGATTTTTAACTTAAAAAATCGGAACCTAGAAAAAACATGGTACAATCATAATAAACAATACTAACCAAGAGATCTTAACTACACTATTACAAATCCTTACGATGGTCTAATTCTAAAGGAGGAGAAAATATTGCCAATATATACATCAAACGGAGCACATAGGAAAATAAGACCAACCTTACCAAACAGACTACTACACCACTACATCTGGCTAAGAATTCTCCTCATCGATCCAATACCCATCAAACAAACTGTGTACATTCAATGGATCATGCCTCAGAAAAAAATAACATTTTAGAACCACCATTTTTTCTTGTTTTTTTTAAGGACCACCATTTCATCTTTATTTTTTTATTTATGTATTTTATAATTTCGAAAATAAAATACATAAATGTTACTTTCAAATTCACTAGGAATGATTAAGGAGTGAGTATTTTGCCACTAATGTTTCTTTTCTCTGTTTTAACATCAAAGTTAATAGTTTCTTTAAAAGTATAAAATGATACAAAATTTATGTACAGTATAATATTTTTAAATTAATATCGATTCATTAATAACATTAATAAGATATAGTTTCAATTTGAATTTTTGATTCAATTAATATATCAATAAATTAATAATTTCTATAAATTAATAAAAAATATAGTTTTAGAGTAGTTCCGACAATATTAATTTATAGAGATTTTATTGTAGTTAGCAATTGAACATGTGATCCACTTGAAGAACCGATTGGTAAATGGCATGAATGCGTTTGAGTGTGATGAGGTTTTAAAATTTTTGGTATAGTTGATAACTAGAAATAAGGAAAGAGCTCATATATAACTAACTAACTTATTTCGGATGGATTTCAACAATTTCCTCATCATTAGTTATGAGTCATCTGAAAGCTGTTCTTGTTGGAAAGTCCTAGGTTTTTCCGAAAATCAAACTTGTCAAAATTGGTCATAAGATTTTGATATTATTTTGACCATTTATTGGGTCAAAATATGAAACAAACATTTATTTCATTAGTAATTGGTAGATTTTTAGTTATATGATTATTTTAACTAAATTTTGGTCAAAAAAATTGGTTATAATTAACCTTGTTTTCTTATAGTGATATATATATATATATATATCTACTATATAATAAAAAGAAAACATTTTCAATGAATTTTTTTGGAGTCAACCAAATTTACAAAGAATGCCATTAGAGATTTATTTAAGATATTAAGGTTCGAAAGTTAAGGAAAGGTTAATGAAGTAATATATTACAGAATTATCCTATGTATTACACTATATCCTATTATTGTACCTTAATTGAATATTTCCTAAATTTGATATATAATTCATCAGAAGTTTTATTTATAGAATTTTCCATAATAAGAATTTTTTTAATTAAATACGATAAAGATAATTCAATATATTCCATAATATATATAAAATATATTATATGTTTTTTATTTTTACAATTTATTTATATACATATTATTTAATATTATTTGTAGTATATAATATTCTA